>VZSC01000972.1:39025-54201 GCA_013398225.1 Steatornis caripensis | reverse complement strand
TCTCTTGGGACGTGATTTTTCTTGGTAAGAAAACTCTTTTTCCTCTCTCTGCAGCTACAGCAAGATGACTATCTAGAACACCCTTCCCAGCACTGATTTTTTTTTTTAATTTAAAAGGAAGTTAAATGTGTTCAGTGAAGACAACAAACTGAAGTTTGTTTTTAACAACTTACTTGGACCATGTCTTCAGCATTATGAGGGGACTGGACAGCAGACACCGGCTGTAAGAACTCAACTTTCCAATGACCTGGGAATTTGTTATAACAAGTACATAATGAACAAGGTAAATTAATTGTTCTGTGGAGACAATCATCAACGAACTTGGACTACTATAGATTTCCATCCCATATCCTCTATTACCACCTCTCTCCCATCCATGTGTGCATATCAATTTTGTCCTGACTGGCTTTCTAGATGAATCTTGTCTCTCAGAACGGACAAAGATATGAGCTATAGCTTTTTCCTCTGCAAAAAAACAGGACTTAAATTTGGTGGTTTCTTTCACCCAAATGCTGATTTTCATGCTGTTTCGTATTTTAAAAAGCTATCTTCCCCACCGCACCAACTGCAGCAAACTCCTCCAGCCACCAGCAAGTTATGAGGAACGGGCACGTGCGCAAAAAAAGAAGCCATGAGGCTTATCTCCTCCAAAAAGTGGGCTAAAACTTTACTGGTGCATCAAGGAAGTAACATGGCTGGAACACACTCACCTTTCCTTCGAGCAGGAACCTGGCAAAGTATTTGTAGCGATCAATACCTTCTGGGTAATCAACTTCCACAGCAGGGAGCTGCCAGCTAACTCGATCTGGAAAGAAAGATCACACCGAGTCTGCTAAATGCTCGAAGAGGAGGGTACATTTCCAAGGGAGATGTGACAACACAGGTGCTACGAGGAGAAGATATTGCCACCACCCAGCCAGCCTTGCTCCCTCACAGGAGGAGCAGATGGGCACAAAATGCCCATGCCAACGGGAAGGTGCCGACATTTAAATGCCACGAATGCCATGGAGCTACTCAAACCACTATTAAGCTCTTTGAACAGTTCAAGCTGAGCTTGACCTTTCTGGTCTGCTGACAGTCTTGTTAAAACCAGCATTACAACAACTGTAGAGCAGCTCTCGGACAAAACTGTCGAGTGCCACTTTTCAAGACACTTACAAAAGACACTTGGTCTGTGACATCGAATTCGGCCTGTTTCAGGGCAGTAAGACGGAGGAGGGTTTTCCAGAGGCTTCCCAAAGTGGCAGTACGGTGGCAACAGGGCAGGAATCCACTCGGGTTCGACTGCGGACACACCTTAGGAAGGGAGAAGACACACCTGAATGCAGGCTTGCTGCCAAGGGCCACTACTCACTAGTGGTCCCATGAGAACAGTGCACAGTCAGGATGTCATCTCCACAGATTCACTTGTATCTCATTGTTCAAGTCAACTTGTTTACATTCTTCTTACTCAGAGACCAGCAATAGGTAGCTACTGCTGACAGAGCTGGTGCAGAGCAGCTATTTTGGAAGCTGAGCTTTGCTCCAGCCAATTCTGCTAGACAAATTGAATAAACCAGGCCAATTTTTTCCCTGACGCAGATCTAGAAAGCCAAAGGATCCAGATCCCAGGGGGCACGACCACTCCATAATGAGAGCGCTCAGTCATCACAGCAAGGGAAACATTCCGCTAAGGCACTTCTGAATTCCTCACCATACCTGCAGAAGAAGTAGGGGCCGCAGCAGTCTCACCTTTCATATACAGTTTTGTAGTCTCAACAATTTCTTGATACACCACAAACTCTGGGAGTTGTTTGAAGAGGACTGAGCTTGGATGGATGAACACCGGGTCATCCAGGAGAGCAGTCTTTAAGAAAGCACAGAAGATTGAAGCAGAGTAAGATGAGTTACTGGCAATCCAGTTTCTTGATTGCATCTAATGCCAGTCTCTTTCAGATGTACACTTACACGGTTTCCTTAAGTGATGGAGGTTTTTAATAAGCCCATAATTTTCTGCTTCACCTTCTCTGGAGACATTAAGCACTTTGCAAGACAGATTAACACTATTTCTTAGCTCTTTGATAACAATTCCCACGTGAGGACTGGGAACTTGCAACATTGGAAACCTAAATTCTATGGACAGAAGTTGTAGAAAGCCAGCACATGGAGCTCCAATGCTGTATCCAGCCAGAAGCCCAGGCTTTGCACAGGATTGTCTTTTCTGCCACAGCAGGGGAGAGGAATCAAGCTGTTTACCTTGTAGGCATTTTTCCACTTGTCATCCAGAAGCTCTTCTGCCTGAACCCTTCGGGCAACGTGATCCCCCAGCCCAGCCAGCACAATCTGTCTCAAGTAAGTTGCTTGAGCTTCTGTTGGGGGCTTCATCTTTGGATCAACATAAAGGCCAGCATCAGTGCAGACCGAGTTCACTGCAAGGAAAAAAATGTGAGTTAAAATTCAGTAGAAAAAACAAGGTTGCAACAAACAGCCCACTTGATTTGTCACCCCCTGAAACAGAGTAAGGACAGTAATTCCACTCAAAACCCACTCACCTGCTGTTGTCAGCTGCCCCCTCAAGCGCCTGATTTCCAGCATGGCTTTGTAACGGAGCCCATTTTCTTCACAGAATTTACGGGTACACCCGGCATATTCACAGGCCCCCACTGCTCCTGGAAGCAAACAGTCAGGTGGAGAAAACGACTCGGCCAATCAGTTCTCCCAATTAAACCAACTGTGGGACAGTACTGTCACGGTTGACACATGCATATCACAGCTCCCACTCATTGTTAGCCTGGGACACTGGCAGGCTAGAAAAATACACTGTTCGATTTAGTCCTACAGCACAAGGATGCCTTTGGTTGTACAAAGCTGAGAGATCAGGGTGACGGGGAGGAGAACAGAATGGAAGTTAACAGCACAGGGAAACCGCTGTCTGCATTACCTAACATCACCATGAGGTCTCCTAGCTTTTGCATCAGCCCCTGCCCAGCCCAGATCCTTTGCATCTGTAAAAGCCTTGCTTTCCCCCCCTTCAGTTTCACCGTCTCTTCCTCACTTACTGCTGGCCTAAAAGAAACACAAAACAGCATAAATGAGCATTGTGCTTATGCGCAGAGGGGGCTCAATGTAAGAGACGCGTGAGCCGTGACAAAGTGATGCATCCTGTAAATAGGATGTCAGGCTAACTCACTCACCTGTCAAACTCTTCAAAAAGCTCCCGGACAGTCATTGCAGACACTATGGTAATGGTGTACGGCAGGCAGTCATGCTGCCTGCTTAATGCCAACATCTTTGCGTAGCGGGGGGCTACAGGAAAAGTGGCCATTATTCTGCCCAGAGGACTAATAGGGCAACTCAGCTTTGCAGCCAGTTGCTGTTTCAGCCTGGGGGAAGAAGAGAGAAGTCATGTAATGAAGTAACTTCTGCATTAGAATGAATCTGTGATTCTGGTTTTGGCAGCCCAGTTAGTTTGATGTGTTTTCTCAGATTTTATTACGTGCTGGTCCCAAAGGGTGAGGCAGAGATTCCTCTTTTTCATGCAGCTCTCACCTGCCCTGCACGGCACACACCTAGCACAGTTTTTCCCTGCTCACACACACCCAGGGCCAACAAAACAAACACAGTCAAACCAGAGACTGTTAAAATGATGCCAGTCCCTGTACAAAAACACACCCTCAGATGCGAGGGCTGAGATGGAAAAGCAGGCGGGAGGACAGCACTGCCTCAGTAACTGGTGCTGAGAGGAAATTTGTGGGGGACCACAGACATTACCTTCCTGTCATAGGGGGCTCCTTCAAGGCACCCAGGGCTATCAGCAACTCCTCAGCGGCTGCAAGTGCTTCCGTTGGAGGCGGCGTTGGGAATGGGAAGTTGATTACCTAGTGACAGCAAGAGAAAATGCCTCTCAGTACATCATTGACGCAGCTCCCACTGAAAAGCAGAGTCTGAACACAGTAAGAAGCCCTGGAAGGGAGTGAAACCTTCCCCTCCAGTTATAAATACCAACGAGAAATATTTAGGATGGTTGCCAGGAGCGAGAGGAAAAGACATACAATGGGAGGAAACGCTTAGAACAACATCAGGAAACAGGAATACCGGCATCACCCTCAGCTGCCACTGACTCCAGTCACCGCCTTGGGCAGGCTGCTGTAAGACCTAACTATTGTGCTTTCTGAAAGTGCTCAAGTGTCTTGAAAACGCAGCCCCTGTTTGGACAGGGTTTTTTCACTACTATGAATACAAGAAAGCTCTTATCACTTGAACAAATGTGTCTGTTAAGGCCTGATGGAATTCACAGCAGCTTCTGCAATTTGCAGAACCAAAATCAAGTCCCAGGATCCTAATTTCTAACACAAGGCACAGCCTCAAGCAATGATGATAAAAGGCATTTGTGTTTGTTTCTGGCTCCTAGGGGCAACCACTTTAATGAGCACTGTAGTACAAAGCCAAATTACACCTCACCTTTTCTATATTTAAGGCCTTCATTTGCAGAATCAAGTCTTCTACTGGCCGCTTTGTTATTTCTGGAGCAGAAAATTTCTCGAAATCCATGAAGACTGCTGAAGAATATAACCTAGTGGGCCAGAAGTGCTGCTTAGAGACTTAAAAGAAATTTTCACTCAAAAGATATGCATGAAAAATTGGCAAGGGATTTAAATTAAGGCAGCTGTGGGTACTACTTACATAACCATGTAATTATTTACATGGTTGGGGCATACTGCCTTGCTCACAGAAAGTTAACTTGGCGTGGAGTGGAATCCATGCTAATCTAGCCACCAAAACACGGGTTTTCAGCAAGAGAAAGGCCCCTGACAAGCTAAACTGCCAAACCAACATCACCAGTGAGAGTTCACATTTGGCTTCACCTCTCCTATTTGAACAAAGAGCAGACAAAACCACAATGTTTCAAGCACCACTAGGTACCCACGAAAGGGGCAGCAGGATGAGGGAAGCTGTCAAATCCACGCTGACGCTTGCTGAGCTGCTTGTTTCTCCTAACCCTCTACGCAGCAGGCAGCTGACCTGTAACAGTGTCCTGGTTCTGTCCGGCCAGCCCGACCTGCCCGCTGGTTGGCCGAAGCTTGAGATATCCAGGTGACTCTGAAAGACGAAACCCCAGTAATTTTGTCGTAGAAACGTTTCTTGACCTTTCCAGAGTCAACCACATATTTGATGCCTGGGATGGTAAGCGATGTTTCAGCCACGTTGGTGGCTACAACACACAGTCTCGTGCCAGGAGGAGGAGCCCTGAATACCTACAAGAAACAGATGGGCACGTGAAATGCATTGCCAACAATGGAAAAAAGACAGGCAGTCCACTTGGACGGGCTGCAAAGGGATGACAACGCACACGGCATTGCAGGTGATACCCAAGAGCAAGACCAAAGACTTAACTCTTTGTCTCCAGCTCTGCAGCTCTCTATCCAGCCCAGTTAATCCCTAAGAAACATCCACACGGGCTCCAGGTGGAGCAGACACCAGCATTGAGTCATATTTAGACATACTGCTGCCACCTCTGAAGCCCAAGAGGGAACGCAGAAATCTGCAAGAACTGCCTGTTTGCAGCGGGATCCTGACGTGCCCCACAGCCATGACTAATTTTAACACACTGTAGGACTGTCACTTTTCATCTCTCCCAACCTGCTGAGCTGGCACATTAGGAAGATACCAGCCCAAGCCAGGCTTGCTCCGATCCCATCCCAACTTGCCCATTGGGCCACTCAAGTCTGCCGATGGATGGATAGTCCAAGATGCGAATTTTAACTCACAAAGCACATGTGACTTCAGACAATGACAACACATATCTATAAGGATCATTTAGTCATTGTGACAACAAATCCTTTACCTTTGCTTGTTTCTCTGGTGCTAGTAAAGAATACAGCGGGAGCACATAGAGTGGAAGGGACGAATCTGATTTCTCATCTGTGAGGAAACAAAGCAATATTCTTAAATACGCTGTAAGTCAATTTCCTGGCTTAGTCCAACAAATCTCTGCACAAACACCACTTCACTTAAACCCACCAAAGTATTTTCTATAAAGCTGAAAAACTGTAACAGCTTTCGCACAACACAGGTCTGCTGTGCTATCACACCAGTTTAGCAAAGAACAGCCAGCTTATGTCACACACTTCACAGGTGACAGGAGATAACGCAATTTTTATTTCGTAAGTGCCAAACCTTCTTCTGAGTCTCCATCTCCTAAATCAAGGTCAATATCAGATCCTGCAACATCATCATCATTTTCAGCGTCTCTGTCTTCATCTCCTTCATCCACTGGTACAACAGAGTAATTGTCCAGATTGATTTTGGGCAGTGCCTGAGAAAGACAGGAAAGACGGTCACAGAGTATTAAGGCGGTGGGACACAAACAGCACTTTTTATTGCTTTAAAAGCAAAGTTGAGCACTTGCTCCAAGCATTTGTTGACCTGAAGGTGACTGAGGGATTGAGAGATTTCATTTGTATTTTAAGGCTAAGGTTTAGCATTTCGTAACTGTGAGTCAGGGCGGAATAACCCCAGTATTTTAAACAGCATTTTTGCCAAGCCAAGCTTCTTCACTTGAAGAACAGTGGGAAAGGGTCAAATCTTCTACTTCAGGCCCCTTCAGTCACCAGGATCCAACGTCAGTGGCCGGTATATTGATAACATTAAGATCTCCAGCTAAGAAAGTGTAGGACTTGGGCAGAAGCCAAACGCCACCCTTCATCACGGATGCATCAGCCCCAGTTTTGGAGTAACGAATGGCGAGATGAGGAGCAGTCCTGGAGCCAGCAAGTCTGGAACACCGTCCATTAAAGTTTTCATGGTCAGTAGCCAACTGAAATAAATCTCCTGCCTATAATATCCAGGCACACATTTTACTACTCTGCTGCTTATAATGCAGCAGTTATCAGTGTAGGTAGTATTGCTGGATTTCCTGAGGGCACATGTGGAGGCTACAAGGCTTCATGCAAGTCTAAAACGGCCTGGAGAGAAACACAGCTACACAGGAGTACTGTTCTGCAGGGAGGTACCTGCTCCTTCCTGTCTCTTGGAGGAATTCTAGCCATCACACATTACCGTAACTTTCTTCCGCTTCCTTGATTTCTTAAATTTGCTGATTTCTTCCACTGATTCTTCTTTGTCATCATCTCCTCCTACACAAAAAGCCAGTGGAATTACTGTTAGCTGAGCATGCTTTCCTCTAGGAAAAGGTAGTGGGGAAAATCTGGTCCCACTCCCATCTTTCTGGGGATTCAAAACGTCTCACAGTATGAAAGAAACAAATAGCCACATTGAAGGCAGAGGAGACAGGGATTACACACAAGTTTAACGTTCCCATTCCATTTAGGAACCGTACAGAGGATCGACAGCAGCACACACAGCAGCTGTATGCCTTGATGTTTAGGAGATGATTAGCTGAACTATATTAGAATTTGACTTCCTGAAGTCATCTTGGGAAATGCCACTATCCTGAAAATAAACAGTCTCCAACAAGCAGCAGCATTTCTACTTTAATTCACAACCAACAGAGCAAGTGAAGAAATGCAAGGGACGCTGCGGAACTGGAAGGCATCACACGCACAAACCTTTTGCCCAAACTCAAACCAGCACAAATTTTATCAGTCATCCACACTGAGCCCTTTCCCCAACCCTTGCTTTTTGGGTTTTACGTCAGCTTGGGTGAGCAGCTGCACGGTATTTAGTGGTCTGCTGGGTTAAACCACAATAGTCCTTTAAATAAAAGCTCTTATTTTCAGGTGCAAAGCAAACTTGCTTCTCAGTGGGATAAATTCAAAGTTTAACAGTCCTTTATTCTACTGCATTACCTGCAGTGTTGTTTTTTTGGAACGGAAAGGCTTTCCTTAGCCTTCTACATAGAGAGTGAACTTCTGCCTGGCCTGTTAAAAACACCAAAATCCCACCTGCAAGAGAAGAAATCACTCTCAACCTCAGTATTTCACCTTGGAAAGCTTCAGATCTTGTTCTTGATAAAAGACAGGTCAAATATACTGTGAAGTAACAAGCAGGAACAGCATGCTTGACTGCATCTGTCTTCTACTACTCCCTCAAGACGCATGCTTATGATTTAATTGAAGGGTAATTCTCACAAGAAAAAAAACATGCAATACATCATTGTAGTCCCACGTTCAACTTACAAAAACAAAAGCAACAACCCAGAAAACTTTAGATATGTTTAGCATAAAGGATTTGAGAGGTGACCTTACCTGAGGGCAACATTCGATGGATTTTACACACCTTTCTGAAGCACTCCCCACTGTAGTCATCCAGGGGAGTTTTCTTGTTGAAATGAATGGTTACAGGGAATTGCCTTGCATCTACCTAGAGAGGAAATACAAAACAGGGTTTGTTTGCTGTTGTAACTCCAGGACAGTCATTGCAGCTTTCACAGGAGGACTAGAAAAGCTCACCCTCTATTTCTGTTCAGTTCTTGGTTTTGGTAGCCTACGAAACACCGGACTCACAGAAGTCATCAGTGTTGTTTGTCCTGAACACCACAAAACCAACCCAGAAACCCAAACTTTTCTCTTTCAGATCATCAACTCTGACTGAGGCTTTCTAGTTCTCCTGAACTGTGACTTCTGGTTTTTCAAGATAATCAAATTCTGCCAGGGCAGTTTTCTGATAAAAGTGGAAAGAAAAACACCAAGTCCCAAAAGAAACAATAGTCTAAACAAAGTAACTGTTTTTAAATTGATATCTGAAAAGATTTCAGCACCAACTGGAAAGATTAGAGTGCCCCTATTTTTTAATTAGCTGTATAAAGGAAACCCTCACTGTATTTCAGTCATTACACCGGACGTAGATCCCAGTGAGGAGAACGATACCTGAACAACAGGAGGCGTAACAGAAAACAGCCTGTTGTTATCGGTGAAATCTTCAACACGAAGGGTAGCCGACATGACGATCAGCTTCAGCGGCAGCCCTTTCTGCAGGGACACAAACGTGTTATTCTGTGCCTGAAAGCACGTGGCAGGTAAACTACATAGCACGCAAACCCAGAGCTACGAGCAGGCCTGGATACAAGTCTCTGCACCAAAGCACTCAAAATCTAAAACAACAAAAGCACCATGTCAAGTGACAGAGGGTACACGCAGCTTCAAATGCAAAGTGTCTTAAAGTACACAAAACCCCACGCTGGCAATCCTGCTGCTGACAGTGACCTGCCTCTAAACCACTGCATTCCCTCTCCATCCGTAAGTAAAACAAAACGAGATGCCAAGCACTGCCCTGCAGTCCACCGGCCCCACAACCCAGCATCAGTCAGGACCAAACACTTGAGGATGTCTGCCCCAGAACGTCTCCTCCTAAGCACTGCTGTTAGCAGCTTATTCCAGTGCAACACTAAGCATCTTGCTTCCTTAGCATCTGCTAATTTTAATTATTTACACCGTAAGTCTAAAATTAGTTGGATATTGGCTGAAAAATTTTCGGTTGGTATTGATATGTACTATTTTTCCCCTTTTTGTAGGCTCTGTGCTTCTTTGATCATACGGAAAGACAAACACGTTATCTGAGCATTATTTCACTGTTTTCGTCAGATTCCATCGACTTCCACATCACAGAGGCCCTCCTCACACAGGGGCTCTTCATATCCAACATCCCCCTCTCCAGCACACCTGCATCTAATATGGAAATGCTGCTTCTCTTACCTTTTCACGAAGAGGCACGATGCGAGACAAGAGGCCTATCAAGATATCCGTGTACATACTCCTTTCATGGGCTTCATCAATAATAATGACTTTATACTTGGAAAGCAGAAAGTCCTGAGAAGAGAGACCGATTTCATCACATGAAGTCTCACCCGAGGCCACCTTTAAGTCAAGACAACCTACAGCTACACAAACCCAGACCCTCCCTGTCCCCATGGCTGTACTCTCTCCCACATATTTGAGCAGAGTTTAATGCGTTTACCCTACACAAAGCAGCCTAGCTCCTGAGACTCTCTTCCTTGCTCTTAATTTACACAGTAAGATGACCTAATGCTTAGGGATTTGAGCAGGAATATAAAGGGTAGAGATGAAACATCTCCGGCACTGAAAGGGACTTTGCTTTGAAAGGTTAGCACAAAGCAACTGCCCTCTCTTCCTAGCTATACAAAATACATTCCTTTTTTTGAACACCGAGGACACCAACTTACCTTCTGAATTTCTTTCAGCAGCACACCATCCGTCATGAACTTGATTTGTGTTTCATCTGTAACATTGCCTTCATATCGGATTTGATATGAAACCACTCTGTGAGGAAATACCAGGGTAGCCACAAGAAAAAGCATGGAGAGAAACAGAAAATTCACGTTCAGACCAGGAGGCGGCCTCCAGTCTAACTAAATTAAGACTTGATACCAAGACAAGACAAAAAGCACACCACCAGCTGCCCAGAGCCTAGCACGCACAAACGCCAGAAGCTGGGATATACACCAATTTCACCTTGAATCATTTCACTGTTATGGGACATTTTCTCATAATAGAGACAAACTGGGACCACTTCCCACACCCTACCACCACCAAGTTCTCTCTAAAAAGTAACTTACAACCATTACCAGCAACAAATTTGCATGCATTTGGTTTTTTTTACTGACAACCCCACAGAGGAATTTATAAGTAACTTTCCTACAGAGATGGAACAAACAATGCACAAGTCTCAATTTCAGTCTATCGCATGCATGGGGCATCTCAGTGTTATCTTCCTAGCAAGGTCTCAGCGTTTTTTCTCCTCACCTGTGTGACAAGTTCATTTCCTTAGCGACACGCTGGGACATAGACACTGCAGCCACACGCCGAGGCTCAGTGATCCCAATGGCACCATTTGAGCTAAATGGGCAATGAAAGAAAAGGAGGGGTTGTTTGGTTGTTTGTTTTTAAGAGAGAAATAGTGAGAAAGAAAACAACAGGATTTCTGCACAATGACTCTGAATTATCTCTTACACAATAGTATCACTTGTAGTTATAGTTAGAAGAAAAAGAGAGAGGAAGCTTTGGGATCGCCCCTCTATGTGTACTGATCTGAAGACGCATGTATCAAGATTTTTTTTTCCCCCCAAATGTTGTCTCCATAATTGCAGTTCACTGGACTCCAGCCCACTAGACACCCCTTTGGCAACGGGATCCATTTCAGAGAAGAAACTCAGGCTGGGGCAGCAGCAGCACAGAAGCTGGATGTACCCTGATGCAGCTCGCAAGAAGCATCTTCTGAGGAGCTCAAGCTTATAAGCGTTCCCAACAGCGCCAGACAAGCTGCATTGGTGGCTGTTGCTATTTTCAAAGATGTTCTTAAGAAATATACACATTTTCTTGCAAAGGTAAAAACAAACCTCTGGTAAGCAGAGGTTAAACTATGTGAGACGGGCAGGCAATAAAGCCCCTCTGTCAAAAACAGGCCAGTGGCTTTCAAGAAAACTTTTACCTTAGAGGTTTCAAAAGATTGCTTACGCAGATTTTTGCAAGTCACATTCTTATTCCCTTCAATTTTTTTAAAAGCTCATTCAACGTGGCCACTACCACTGCACAGAAAAGATCAGGTTAGAGTTCATGAGTATCAAAAGAAAATAAACAAAATCAGAAGTGAGGACCTCAGCTTGAATTTTTCTAATTACATTTGCTGCATATAAAAGAAGAACCATACCTGGCATAGCCAGCTTCATAGAGAAACTGTGGGACTTGCGTGGTTTTACCGCTTCCCGTCTCTCCACATATGATGACAATGGGATTCTCACTAATGGCTTCCATGATTACTTGCTCTTCAGCAAGGATTGGAAGCTTTAGTCTTGCTTCCTGAATAATATAAAACATACGTTTTACTTGCACTGTTTTGCCTCTTGCTCCCTCTTTGTTTTGCCCCAGGACTGAAAACTGTTACCTTCCTCAGATTATAAAGCCCACAGAAAGGAATTGTGCAAGCCTTGCAGCTTGAAAAGCTCTAAACCAGCTAGTATCACACTGGCATGTCCAAGAACCAGAGTCATCAGAACAGCTTCCCAGAAAGGAGCCCGCAAGCCCCACACTTTAATCTGTGAAACTTCAGAGTTCCTCGAGTCTATTAATATAGCACTTAAAGCAAAAACTCATTTCGTAACTCTCTGTTGTCTGTTCAGACACATGCAGAGCTTCTCCTACCTCTACAGAACACCCTACCTAGAGCAAATGGAATAAAACTACCCTAAGACACAGCATAATGGAGAGCTGAAAGTGACTTCACGAGATTTTCCGATGAACGACTGCTAATAGATTCTATATTTAAAACTAGAGACAAATGCTTCTATCCTAAAACAAAACTAGTTTTCCTTCCGCTACATTTGACAGGCTTAAAGCTGAAATGTATGTGTACAACTTGCCAGAACAGGGACTCCAAGTGCACACTGCCGCCAGGCAGCGTTAGCAAGAGACACAAGATAATGCTAGTGTCTGCAGTGACCTCGTTTCATGGAAGATACCACAATCTCCCACCTCTTAATAAGCACTTCGCTGCTCACAGAGCCTCACCTGAATCTCAGGAGACCTGTCCACTGGAATGAAAACCGCAGGCTTGCAAGATGGTTTGTTGGAGGCTGCCTGGCAAACCGGCACACGATGCCCAGCCAGCTGCTGGTTTGCCACTGCCTTCTTCACGTCTTCCTCTGGCTTTTCAGCGGTGTTCAAATCACTGGCTAAGGACAGTTCAATTTCTTGTTTCTGCTCTTCCTTCTCCTCCTCAGAGCTACTGGGTTCTTCGTCAGGCTCCGATTCAGAGCCTGAGCTGTGTCTTCTCTTATTTGCACCACTGACGCTCCTGATCTTTTCAGGCAGCGCAGTCCCTGGCTCCTGTACCATCCTAGAACAAAATATCAACGTGTGAACTACCTTTTGGCCAATGCTCTCCAGGACCTCCAGCCAGACACATCTTCCACCCAAATCAGAAAACTGGCATCACCAAAAGTCACTGCCCGAGCCTGAAACCAGGCTTTGCTCAAATAGGGAATACTTCTACACCTTGGGTGTAGTGCAGGGCCAGAAGAGGTTACCCCAGTTTCTCCAAGGATGTCCATTCTTGGAGGTTTTCACAACTCTGGTAGGTAATGACTTGGCTGATCTGGTTGCTAGATTCATATCAAAGCATGCTCTATACCGATATTTATTAATTTCTTTAGAAGACATCTTTGTACTTGAATTTATGTTCAGCTTCCGCCAAAACGCAGCTCCTGATAAACCCAGTAACTAAGGACTGCACCTGCTGATGTTTTCCAATACGACAACAAAGCAAACATTTATTCCACCAATTATGTAGTTGAGTGTAATTGTAAGAGTAGGCGTATGTAATTGTCATCCACCCCACCTCCTTATGAAAGGGAAGACCAGGTTATTTTAACTAACATCCTCTCCTTAGGAAAACAACTACTATATTATCAGATAAAAACAGACAATTATTTAACCTCATCCACTCTGAAGAACAGGTACACAGTGAGAAGAAAAAAAAAAATAAATCAAGAACAAAAAAAAAAAACTAAGGCGGCTGACACGTTTTCAACCACAGTGCTAAACCAGAGTGGTTCTTTCCAAATTAATGCTTTACCTTTTCGTCTGATACATGCGCTCCCCAACACCCAGTTTGGAAGTAGTGTACAGAAGCTTCATTTCTGCCTCAGAAGCTTGGACCTCATTCAGCTTGCTCAGCAATTCAGCTCGCTGTTTGGGAAAAACAACCAAATTCAGTGCTTATTTTCATCAGGAAAGAATTTCATTTCAGGATTAGCTCCTGGGTTTTAAAGGGTGTGCTCTGGCAAATCTCGCTGTGAAGTTGTAAAGACATTCCTGCTGCTATATGGTCAGTCCTCCCCGATGAAGATTTCAGCCCTGCACTAGAGCAAAAATAGAAGAGATGTGGACTTGACCCTTCATCGCTGCAATGAAAAGCTCGGCTGCACCCTTCAAACAACAGCAAAGAAAATGGATTTGAACTAAAATGCTGGAGTGAGGACAGGAGAAATGGAAGCCTCCCTTCAACTCTCTTATGTGGGACATAGTGCTGGCAGGAGGTCAGACAGCAGCAGTTTTAAACTACCTCCAAAAATAGAGTTCATTTATCAAAGCCATTATTCAGACACTGAAATGAAACGGGAATTTTGCCTGGAAAGCTTTAACAAAGACAGAAAAGCTGTATTTGCATACAGAAAATATACAAGAGCTGGAAATAAATATTCCAGAAGCACCAGCAGTGGCAGAGTTACGAGCGCATCAAGCTTTGCATTTTGCAGCAGGACAAAGCTTCTCATACAATCTGTAAGAATGCTTTTAAAATATAATGTCATTTACCCTGCTAGTGATGTACCTCACAACTCTCTTCTAGTCGGTCAGGGTCAAACAGAGGATGGGAACCAGGACCCAGACACGGTGCGTTCCTGCAACACCTGATCCAGAGGGAGGGGAATACTCTTGCCCACTAGAGCTACGCTCAGGAGTCCACAGGTGGTGGCATGTTTCTGCCAAAACACCCAGCAAACGGATGGCTACTGCTGTTGTAACACAAACTCTTGAAGTTCAGCATCTGCGTGTCCCCAAGACAGCCCTGACGGTGTGCATCCCAACACTGCTCGCTGGCACTGCGGAGCGGTTGCCCCACCTCTGGTTTTTCACACCAGCAACGCAATCGCATCATGTATTGGAGATTGCCAGAGTCACAGCACAAGGGAAACCTCAACAGCTGCTTGTTAACATCAACCTTTTCCATACGCTGATGCTAAGTTAACTTTATTGTTTTACCAGAAGTCACAAAGCTGGAGTTACCAGCAAGGAGCAACATACCTGTTTTTTCTTTTCTTTCTGCTCTAAAACTTTCTGCAGGATTTTCTTCTGTTTCTTGCTTAGGGGTTTCTTCTGTTGTTGCACAACACAGGGCACTTTTTTCTTCTTTGCTTTTTTTGCTGGCAGGACCAGGGCGTTACTTCCATCAATTCCTTTCAGCGTTGCTTCATCTGAAAGCAATTGTTTGGTTATTCACCTGTGCCAGGCGCATCATTTTCAGCGCCCTGCTTAGCAGCCCTATCACAAACCATACTAGATTTAGCTGTTTTAAATAAACACAACCCCCACTCCCAGCCAAAAAGAAAAATATCCCACATCAGCAGCAGGGGCAAAAGACCGTGAAACTGGAGGCTCGATAACCCTGCGCTTACTATAGCTGCGAGGATAACTTTCCTTGACTTATGTAACAACAGTACAACA
>VZSC01000972.1:5313-25242 GCA_013398225.1 Steatornis caripensis | reverse complement strand
GGCCGGGCGCCAGCCGCGCCCGCCCCCCATTCATTCCGCACCGATCGCGCCTTCCCCGCTCTCCTGCGGGGGCCGGACGGGGCCTGACCCCCAGCCGCCCTCCCGGGCCGGTGGCGGGGCCGGGCCGCGCCGCCNTGGACTTGCATCTTTATCCTTGGAGGCCATCTGTTCCAAGAACTCTCAGAGCATTGGCAGCTCTGCAGAGGGAACTGGTAAGTTTCTTTTGTGTTTTCCTGTCTTACAAATTTCTGTACTGCATGATATAAATCGAGTGGCTCCTCCTGCCATCAAACTGCGTGCTCAGGTGTCTTAATGTGACCTGCGCTTTAGAAGAGTGAATTCAGCGTCGGCGGGCGGGGGCGGGGCGCAACGCCGCGCACTCCTTTCTCTCCCGCGGAAGGTTACGGAGTGACGCCGCGATGTGGCCCCGGCGGCCCTTAAAGCGCTGCGCCCGGAGGAGGGGCCCGCAGTCAGGGCTGAGGGGACGCGTGTGGCGGCGGCGGCGGTGATCCGCGGGAGGGGGGTTTGGTCGCTTCGCTCGTTTGCTACCGCCGCCATGTCCCGGGAGCCCGAGATCATGGAGTCGCAGGTGATGTGGGAGCCTGACACGAAGCGCAACACCCACATGGACCGGTTCCGTGCCTCGGTGGCCGGCAGCTGCGGGCTCCGCCTGGGTGAGCGCCGGGCGGGGGTGGGCGGGGAGGCCCTCGGGCTCTGCTCGGGGCCGTGCGCTGGCTGTGGGGGCCGGCGGGGCTCTGCCTCCCCGGGGCTGGCCTTCCCGCGGGGCGTCCGTCTGCCCGTACCCCAGGGAGGGGGCGAGGTGCCCGCAGGGTGCCCTGGCACCCCCCGGGGCCTGCGAGGGCCGAGTGGTCCAGGCTGCGGGTGGGATGCTCAGTTTGTGCCTCGCGCTGAGGACGCCGATGCAGCATCTCGCTTAGTGTGAAGGTGCGTGGTCTGGGAAACGCAACCAGCGTTATCTGTTACTGGTGATGCTGCTGGCTGTCAGCCCGGGTGCTGTGGGCATCTTTATCTGCTGTGTGCTCCTGATGGCTCCTGTGCATAGCTGAGGGCCTGCTTGCAGGGATTTCCTGCGGCGTGCAGAAGTACTGAAGTGATTTAGTGTTTTAAGGGGATGTGGGAAGGAGGGAGCACTGCAGTCATGGCTGTGAGGTTAGGGTAAGCCTTAATATGGTGCTCTAACCACGTAGGCATGTTAGATTTGAGTTAAGGCTGTGTGTGCAAGCTCATCTTTATGAAGGATATGTCCTTGCAATTTCTAAGTATGCTGGGAAGTGAAAGGTGATGCCTAGGTTAGTTCAGTGGTGGAAACCAAGGGTTTTTTGCTGTGCATCTGCCCAGGCTTTTGAACGTCAAGCTCTGCTTCATGCTCCTTCAGAAATGCTGATACGGCTTTGAATAGGCATGCAGTCCTTTGACTTAGAAACAACCTGTCAAGTTTGAATTTAGCCCTGCTTTGAGTATGGTGTTGGACTTCCAGAGATGTCTTTGAACTCAGATTGTTCTGTTTTTCAGTGACTGCTGACTGTAGGCAGTTTCTCTAGGGTATCTGTAGTCAATGGTGTTGGCTGTGTGGGCTCATTCTGAACCAGGTGAGCTTCAGTGCACGTGGGGGTCAAACCCCCCAGTTCCAACTAGCTTGTTTTATGCTGTCTGTTCTCTCTAAATTTTGGGGGACCAGGTTGCTTGTGTAGCTTTCGTGTAATTATTTGTCGGATGGGGGATGGAGGGAGTAGCTTTGGCAAGTGGCCTGATAAGTTTGTCCTATAAGTGGAGGCGTTCTGGTGTAGTAGCAATGTATCTGGTGGTGCTAGCTGTTCGTGTCTGGAAAACAATTATGCAACTTGATTTGGAACTTTCTATGCAGGCAAGCTAGATTGCTATTTTGACTGCTGGGGGATTTCCTATTTGAACACAAGTGTATACATAGTGTCTAATTCTCCTGCTGCATAAGCAGCAGGTTACTACAGGATTTTGGCCAACTCCTGAGTAGAAATGTCATGTAACTGGCACTCATGTGATCCAAGATTGAATGCAGTTTCAGATGGGCTGCCCTTGTTTAGGGCTGTAACAACTAGAACTCTTTTCACCCCATTTTGAAGTGGATACCTCCGTTCAACCATGGATTCCTGTGCATATTTAGAAACCTTTGTCAACTTCCATTAGACTTGAACTGATGTTCATTGGTCTGTGGGCTATTCAGAAACTGAGAATGGATTCTTTATGTAATGTGAAGATGTGGACTGACTGATGAGAGCTAAGGGCAATATAACCCTTTAGACAGCATGGCTCTGCCCAACCCTGCAATTGTAGTAACAAGATGCAGTGTTTAATTGCTGAATAACAGGCCTGTGCCCTGAAGGACTTGAATGTTGAAGCTCACTTGGGGACAAACTGCATAGGCAAGACAGAACAAACTGCTCATATTGTAAGAAACCAAATTAGTGGTGACTTGTATCTTTTTTGCGTTTATAAAATGATTTGGAGCATGCGGTACAATTGATTTTTGAAGGAGGCGATGGAAGCTTGAACTTTCCTTTTGGTGAAGTCTTAGCCGCACATCTGTTGATGTACAGAATAGCAAAGAGTAACTTGGGTGGAGTGTAAAACAGGGCATGTAGGAGGCTGAGATTGAGGCAACATGTAAGCAAAAGCTGAGTTATGGAGAAGAGTCATTGCCTTTGCTGCTGCTATGTCAGTAATATCTGGGGAGTAATCTCACACTGATGGAAAAGATTGAGTGGAATAAGATGTGGAAGGGACAGACTGGGTGGGGAAACAGCTGTAGTGATCAAATGTGAGTAACAGCATAGGGATGGTTTTGAATGTTACTTCTCTTACAAAGCTGGAAGATGTCCTCTGTCTAGGAAGAGGATGCAAAGATGACTTCTGAAGCAGTCAGCTAGGTAGCAGGATGACAAACCAAAGATAATTGGAGAAAATGTCTTCAAGTGGTTTAGCTGAAAGTATCAAATAGAAAACACAGTTGTCAGAGCAGGAAACTGTTACTACTGTCAGTGATGGCAGATATTCATGTTCAGTTTGGCTGTTGGCACAGCGTCAGACAGCATGGATGTGACTTGGAATATCCCTTTTAAGCTGGTGATGAGGAATTGGCTTCAGTGATTCATACCTAAAACTGTTTTATGTGCACCGAATTGTAGGGTTTTTTGTATATATTCTTCAGGTTACTTCATCTGTGTCTCAATCATGTAAGAGTTAAACTGCTCACTTGTGTGTTTTAATGCCAGATCATGGTTTTAATATCTAGCTAGTAAATGTCTTGTTTCACTTACTTGATGCTGTTTTAAGATGAAAAGGTAAGCTACAAACTGTCAGACCCCTTACTTATTGGGGAATAATACATGCTTCCCTTGTAAGAGTGCTGTTGATGTTACGGCAGATAATGAGTGCATCCAATCTCCATGTTACCACGCTATTGGAGGTGTTTGGTCCCAGACTAGAGCCATACAGCAAATGTCTCTTGTCAGGAATGCTTTCACTGATGGGGGCAGGGTGGATGCTGCACAGCGTTATTAGAAAAGGTCCCTGTCTCTGTGGTGGTAAATGGCTCGTAACACAGTCGGGTGAAATGATGCCATCTGTTTGGGTGTTCAAGTAGACTGTTTCTGCTAATGCTGTAGTTGTTTGCCTTGAACAGAAGTGATGTACTCTGATCAGTTTTATCTTACTGGTTTTAGCCACAATTTTTTTATCCGGCATATCTCTAATTGTAGTTTATCTTAATTCCTGTAATTTTCTGCATAATGCTAACAGATATCTATTACTTCTAGCCAACTATGATGACTTATACCAGTGGTCAGTGGAATCCTTCTCAGACTTCTGGGCAGAATTCTGGAAGTACAGTAACATCCTATGCTCTCGCCTGTATGATGAGGTAAGTCAGTATTTAACTTAGTCAAGTGCAACACAAAGGGGAGATAAACCAGTTTTATGATCAGTCTTTTGACCTGTTTCAGGAAGCTTTGCAAGTGATATGGAGAATCTGTGAAGTGTATAGTCTTGTATTTCCTTGTATTGTGGATGGTGGTGTTCTGTTGCTGATACACTTCAGAACAGTGAAATCCTCGACTTCTATTGTCCTAAACAATTCTGTGGTAGTGTCCTTGTGGTCATTGTGCTCTCTCACACCTTGGCAGTCCTGCCTGCTTGTGAGGACTGTACAAATATACTGTCCTCTGCTTTAGGAGCATGTCATCTTGATTGTGTAAATGCTGGCATGCAGTCAAGTTCATGTTTATGTTCCTTGAGTCAGCTTACCTGATAAGCACACCTGTTCCACTCTGGTTTTGTAGAACTGGTTATGGAAGTCTCTGCAATCAGATGTGGACTTGAAATATCTGAGGGAATGGTAGTGGTTGAATCACAGGTGGAATACCAGGCCATGCCACTGTGTTGCTTTGAGGTAAAGGTGACTTGGAAGCTCTTGCAAATGGAGGTCAAAGCTTGAGCCCTTATACAGTTGTGGTGTAGGATACCACAATCACCCTGTGGTTTTCCATCTGAGGAAGATGATGGACTAATTGCTTTAAAAGGTTGATGCAGAATAACCTACATGGGATGTAGCAGAGAAGAATGGACTTGCATCTTTATCCTTGGAGGCCATCTGTTCCAAGAACTCTCAGAGCATTGGCAGCTCTGCAGAGGGAACTGGTAAGTTTCTTTTGTGTTTTCCTGTCTTACAAATTTCTGTACTGCATGATATGATAAATCGAGTGGCTCCTCCTGCCATCAAACTGCGTGCTCAGGTGTCTTAATGTGACCTGCGCTTTAGAAGAGTGAATTCAGCGAGAATGCAATAACAAGCCTGCTTTTTGAAGTGTTTACAGTCTTCAGACTACATACTTTATCTTTTTTTCTATAGATAGTAGTTCCAAATCTGGCCAGGTTGTGTTTGGATACTGTCTTATTTTCTCTATGTATTCTGCGCTGCTCGCAAGGCTATCTTTCTAAATTTCCACATGAATGCAAATTGTCCTGAGCAAGTAGTTCTAATGAGCTGTTTTGCACTTGTGTGTCTGTACTGAGCAAGCTGGACAGTAACACTTCTTGTAATCTTGCCTTACAGGACTGGTACTCCTGGAAGCCTGTCACTCCAGACAGCACCACTGGCTGATGAACGGGAAGGGAGGCTGAAGCAGGCACTGTGGCCTAAAAATGGGTGTTTCCTGAGGATGAGAAGTGACAAGATGGGGATGTCTAGGAAGGCTTTAACTAGACTGCTTGTGAGCTTCTAGGCCCCTGCATGCCTGTGTAACAAAGGCCTTGCTGTGATGCCAGATCTTAAAACAGAAGTAGTTGGCTGATAGACAAGTACTGCAGAAGATACTTGACTCACTCTTTATGACCATTACTGTTTCCCTCAGTGCCAGCTTCAAGGCTTGACTCCAACTTTGCTGACCCTCAGAGCTGACTTGCTGTTAGTCCTTTCCATTTCTGTTGTATGTCAGGAGGAAAGGCTGGTCACAGTAACTGGCTCTGTGGTAGCTAAAGAGCTGAAAAGTTTGATTTGAAGTGTCTTACAGCTTGATCCCTGCTGCTTGTTTGAAGTAAGCATTGTGCTTTGAGGAAAATAAATTTTTTTTGTGAACCAGAGTTGACTCCTTTGTTCTCAGCCGGTGAAACAGTTTCTACTTTCATGGGTCATTCTGTGAAAAACACTGAGGTCTTGCGCATATAACAGTTAGTGTTTTATTTAAACTTAGTAAAGGTTTTAAGTATTTGATGCAGACCTGCTCATGTCACTCTAACAATTGATGTCCATGTCACTTCTGAAAAGAACAAAAGTACTTGCAGTGTACAAAGCTATACTGGCATGGCAGTGTTGGCATTATGTCAAGTTACAACTAGCTGTTGGTTTAAAATGAGGAATGTAGTCTAAACTTACTACTTTTTGCTACAAGAAGCACCTGACAGCTGTTGCTCCTGTGGAGGGGCTGATTTGAGCAGTCTTATAGCATCTGCTTTCTAGCATCTCATGAGGCATGCTATTTTGCTCTTCAGGTCATACAGAACATCGCATATACCACAGTAAGGCAAGGATTATCAGTCTGATGTAATGGTGAGATTCATTCTGAAAGGTATAGTCTTTGCTTAGGATAAGCAGAATGTCTGGGGCGTGGTTATAGCAAAACTAGCGAAGCACTTCAAGGAGGCAAGGAGAGGCAGTGGAGGTGTGTGGATGGAGGATTTGCTAATGTGATGCTTATTCTTAGCTACTGAGGCTTGGGAAGTGGTCACTGATTAGGTGCTGTGAAGAGCAATTGTAGAACAGGAGCTGGTGGCATGGGAGCACAGCTGATACTTTGCATGTTCACCTAGCCGCACAAATTGGCGTTGCCTACCTTTGGGCTGCTGTGAGTAGGAGTAAAGCCTTACTCATTTAAGGAGGACTGCAGTCAGCAGTACTGTAGAGCGTACTTGTTTCCCTCTCCTGTAGACTTGGTGCGCGTTTGTTAGGACTTCTTGAAGTGAAAGGTTTGTTGCAAAGCTCTGCCTTTACAGACCTGCTAAAACTGGTATCTTCCACTTCTGTTGCTTGCTGAGAACTTGCTTCCAAGGGAGAGATCAGGTTGTTCATGTGACAAAATACTACTACCAAAGAGACTGGACTTAACTGGGAGTCACAGGTGTTACCTGAGTAGAAAATAACAGAACATTAAGTACGTGAGTCTAGCACCTTATGCTACTGGATATCTTTGGGGTGTTCCACTTCACAAAAAAGTAGGATTATATTAGGTCTTGTCCTGGAAAATGCTGAAAACAGTCTGCTCACTTTTCTTTAAGCTAAGGATGTCAGTAGTAAGTCAGTTTTTAAGAGTGGCTTTAATATGACAATAATGTATTAAAGTATTTCTGCTGCCTGAGTTGATAAACTGTAAATGTTGTAACATAGTTCTAGCTAATTGTTATGAGCAAGGAAATCTACCGGAGCTCCCATTTCGAGAAAATTCATTTGCAATAAAGTAATGCAATAGAGCACTTCCACATGAGTTTTAACTTCTTTAATAAAAATTAATTTTAGGATTGCCTCCAGTAATACATATGCTGTACATCTCGAAGCACAAAAACATTAGGTTTTTTGGAATGGGAGGTATTTTGAGTTTTCTGGCTTTCAGAAGAGCCTTTTACTTGGTCCGAGAGAATGCTGCTTCTGTAATGCTTGTGCAGTCCCTGAGAGAGAACCTGAGGGCATAAACCAAAGCTTTCAGAAACACAACTATTTAAAGTTTCAATTTAAAGATTACAAAAAGCATGTGCTGCTGGGCAGTTGAATCTCTAAACAGTGGGGCATTGTGGAAGGGATTTATGTACCTTTGTGGCTAATGCTAAGGGGCTCTTTACCTATCAGTGTCATTAAAAGTATGGTCTTAACCATGACTTATCAAAGGGTAATTTAATATTTTGACTCTTAATTCGTTCAAGATGGGGGGAAGTTCTTTCAGCTGAACATACTTTTTTACTTTTTTCATTGCATTTTTCAATTCTTTGTATGTCTTAATCCTAAATAGGGAATGACTTAATAGGGGCTCATCAGGTTGTTGGACCCTCTTTTTAGAGAACAGCTAATCAAGGATGGTAGAAATATTCACTCCCACAGTTTGTGGTAGAATATTTTGTTAGTTGTAGAGGTCAGAAGCAGTACTTCTGTATTCTGGATGATGCTGTAGAGTATTTAAATGTTTACTGCAACTTAATTGAAAGAACTGGAATAAAAAGCTTGAACTTTTTAGTTATGTTGGACTGTACAGTTCTCTTATTTAGTCTAGAGTTAATTTAAATTGGTGTTGTCTAAGTTCCTGATCTTGGGCTCTATCTTGTGACCCATGCTGCAGAAGAATGGGTGTTCATACCTTTCTATGCTTTGGTTTTAATATGTGGGGGGTGGTGGTGGTGCTGGAGCGTATGGTGTGGTAGAGAGCTGTAATATGCTGTGGCTCAGTCCCTGTTTGGGATGTTCCCAGAGGCAAAACCCCCAGCGTGCACTGTGGTTTGCATGTATCGTGTGGTCTGGATGTAGCCATAGTGGTTTGCTTCACTTGTGTATTTAAGGTTGGTCTGAAGGTAGAACTGTCAGCAAGGATCTCTTTCTAGTTTCGTTGTAATGATGTTTTCACTTGGGACAGTTGACAAATAATTAATCTTTCCAGGCCAGGATCTAATGTCTGTTTGCCATCTGTAAGCTGGGAGGAGGGATTCTTTCCTAATAAAGTATATAAAGAACTTGGAATTAACTAGCTGATTTCTGTGCAATGCTCTGAAAAAGAAATTGTGTTACAGTTTTACAGGAATGTATTGTACTTTTTTTTCAGGTTGTTGATACATCTAAAAGTATTGCAGATGTCCCGGAATGGTTTAAAGGCAGCCGTCTGAACTATGCAGAAAACCTTCTGAAGCACAAGGATAATGACAAGATTGCACTGTATGCAGCAAGTAAGAAAGAATTAATGGCTTGTATTTATAGTTTACAGGACTAGGCCTTATGAAACAGCTCTCCTTTTTATGAAACCTTGAAATAAACTAGCTTGGGTAAGGAGAAAAGGGGAAAATAAAGTCAGTAACTCTGTGGCATTTATGACGCAGCTCCACAAAAAAACCCAGCAAAACATGCCCTGGGCGTATAGATAGTTCTGAGAACGTGCTTAACTGCATTAAGGTATTGGAGATCTTGCTGTGTTTAGCATCACTCAGTATTTGAGCTATTACTTCACATTTGTCATAAACACTTGCCTAATGCTTGTCTTCAGGCAGTATTTTGGCACTCCTGCTTGATATTGTCCTTCCCACCCTCTTCCTATGCCTTAACTTTTAGAAATACTAAGGACTAGGTAGAAATTAACTCTGCTTTTGACAGTACAGAAAGGAAGGATAGTTACAGACATGTAAGACTTGCAGTTTTGCTTTTCTGGAACACTAAAGTTTAGTCTTAATTTTTTGTTATATTGGAGAAGACTTAAGTCTAGTTAAATCTGGGTGTACTCATAATGAGGGTAGTAATGTTAAGACAACAAATTTCCTCCCTACATCTGCTGACTTGGGTAACTTTAAAAAAAAATTATTCTAATCTGTTAGATGGGATTAGCTTCTGTGCAGGTGTGTGAGTGCTTCCTTAGGGAGTTGTGTTCTGAGCTTCCCTCTTGCTGGACCTAATCCTTATCATAAGACTGTCCGAGCGGTGATGCTTCTTAATAGCTTAACAATAAACAATGCAGTCTTATAGCTCATTAGCAGAGAAAGTTATGCAGAACTATGGATTGATTGTGGAGGTGTTAAAGGTCTTAGTTTCTGATTTCTGATGCACAGAGATCAGTTTTTGAATTACATACGCATTACTGTTGTTCTGATAGCTTTTTAAAAAAACTGTGAGACAACAGAATAGTGTTCTGTAAGCTTACTACTGAAGAAGGAATACTTAGTTGTGTTTTACTGCTTAGAGGTATTGAAAGAAACCTCTCTGATCATATATGCATGCATGCCATGCCATGCACGCCACCCCACCCTCTCTCCGCTACCAGTTCAGAGAGAATGGGAAAATCTGTGATCCAGTTTTGGTGTAATAAGAATTGCTTTGGTGAAGTCTGATAGACATGTGACCTGTAACAGAAAGCTGGCTTCAAAGTGATGAACTCATCAAATTCAAATTTTGAGATCATTAGAAAAGCTGATGTATTATTTAATGGAAAAAAATCAATATAGTTATCAAGTACATCTTGTGCAACAGCTGAAAGCCAAATGCTAGTTAGTAAAATGCTAGTTAGTAAGTTTGCTCTAAATGTGTGTAGAATTAGCACGATTGATTTGTTAATGTTAAAAGCTAAAGATGCAACTCGAGAATAAGTTACCAACTTAGAATTGTTTGGTTTGACATGTGATTACATTGTCCCTGTAGATCTTGTTTCCCGTTAGGAAGTCATGGGGTGTACTGGAGACTCACTGCTTTGTCGCATAATCACAGGTGATTATATCAAAATGAGCAAAATTATTTTCTAGTTGAATATTGTATCAGTGCTGGAGTGAACACGTTTACTTCTCTGCGGTGAACAGACTTCCACCTGCATTTCTTTTCATGACCTTCTGCTGTATTTAATCTTATTAAGATCTCTTAAGTCAGAGTATTTCTTGTTAACCCCTCACTGCTAGGCCAGATTGCTGTTTAGGGAACCTGTCGGGCTTGTGTATTCACTAGGGCTGGTTCTGTGGGAGCAATGTGGGTGTAATGGAGCACAGGAATGTAAATGTAACTTTCTTAAACAATTTCACTTGTCGCTGGCTCCCACTGTGAACCTCCTATTTGTGACTCCTTACTGTTGGGGTCTTTAATCATGGAACAAGGTGAGATTCCTGTTTTCTGTTGTTCTATGGGTACGCAGTATCTGTCAGCAGTCCCTGCTCAGCTTATGAACTACATGTTACATTGATTTCTGTTTCCCATCACAACTCTTTTCACCACGTAGGTCTAAATTTAACTGGGATGGGAGTTTAAGAAGGCAAAAGAGTAAAAATACTGTTCCCTGCTTAAGGAAATTAGACTGATCGTAGCTGTTCTGCAAGGACTGCTGTACCAGGGCATGCAGTACATTTTTGTTGCAACATCCTTGGCGTATGTGTTTTCATAAGAAATGCTAGATACTGAAACCAGGGCAGGCCAAATGGTTTGCAGGAGTCACATTGAGGAAGTACAGGAAGGGACCTTTAAGATGACAAACTTTGCCTTTCATAACATTTAGATCTGTTCATTTTGTTTCATGAGTGATTTATTAGCAGCTTATGTAACAACTGACATTCAGTACAAAAATGAAAACATCTTGCAGATCTCTTCAGAGATGAACGTAGGCCAGTTCAGTTTATTTGCTTTGTGGTATGTTGGCAAACTCGTGTTTAAAAAGCATATTGAAAATCAGACCTTGGTAACTGTATGCACATGATTTTCTAATCAATGGTGACTTGCTGTAATAAAACCTAAAGCTGGCACCTTGCTCCTGCTTCTTAGACCTAATGAGAAAACTCAGCAAAAGGGGAAAATGAGGTTGTTCTTTCCATGTTAGAAAGCAGCCTTGGCGAGTGCAATCCATTTATCATGAATGCTCTTTGAGAACACACCTTTTGACAGTGAATAGTTTGCATTTTTGCAGGTGTACATTCCCGTCCTTAAAAGTGTCCTGGTGCCTACTGAATGAATACTGCTGCTTAATACTTGATTCCTGTTAAAAAGAAAAGCATGTTACAGCATAGGAATAACTTGAAAACCCAAAAGTATAATTATTAGTAGAAACGATTCTCCTAAAATTGCTTCGTATTTGTTTTCTTNGTCCTTAAAAGTGTCCTGGTGCCTACTGAATGAATACTGCTGCTTAATACTTGATTCCTGTTAAAAAGAAAAGCATGTTACAGCATAGGAATAACTTGAAAACCCAAAAGTATAATTATTAGTAGAAACAATTCTCCTAAAATTGCTTCGTATTTGTTTTCTTCCAGAATTAGTTGTTTCTACTAGACTCTACTTAACGTTGCTGTGCATCATTTCTGACTAGTTGTTTTAATTTTCTTTCCTTAGAGGAAGGCAAAGAAGAAATCTTGAAAGTTACTTTTGAAGAACTAAGACAAGCTGTAGCTTTGTATGCTGCAGCCATGAGGAAGATGGGAGTAAAAGTAGGAGACAGAGTTGTGGGTGAGTAACTATTTTTTTAAAGGACAAGAGGTGAAATTTTCTTGACAAGTGTGAGTAGTCAGGGTTACAGAAACATGAATGTAAAATACTATTTCACAGAAACATTCCAAAGAAAAGGCTCTTAGGCTGCTATATTTACATCTGTATGATAAATGTTTCTAGAGGGAAGGAACCTGGACTAGCCCGCAAACTCTCTAGCACCAGAGGGGAAGGAAAATACCTCATTCATACCTTCCATAAGATCTGCTTCACAAGTACTATGTGGAAGTGGAAGCAATGGAGANAAATGTTTCTAGAGGGAAGGAACCTGGACTAGCCTGCAAACTCTCTAGCACCAGAGGGGAAGGAAAATACCTCATTCATACCTTCCATAAGATCTGCTTCACAAGTACTATGTGGAAGCGGAAGCAATGGAGACTTTGCATCTAGCTGAGCTTTGACTCACAAGGTCTGGCAGATTCAGACGGGGGCAATCTTGGAAATTACTCTGGTATTACTGTTCTGGTGCCAGCTGGCAATTACTGACTGTACAGCCCCAGGTAACACGGTGCACTGTGAGTTGCAGTTCTTGAGGAATGGACTTGTACTGCTTTCTGCCCCCAGTGCTTTTGGGAGTAGTGTCTTCCAGAACAGTGGTAGTGAACAGCTGGTGAGCAGAAACTTTTCAAGTCATACCAATGCAGGAATTAGTAGTTAGAACCCTGTGATCCTGTCAATAACTCACAAAAATTTCTAGAGTAATATTTCTTGTCATAAGACTGTCATGCGGATTTTTCTATATAAACAGTTCTTTGTCTTGTGAACAGCTTGTACAGTGTACAATCCTGGCATAGAAAGGAGTTGCTGGCCTCAATCCATTTATTTCTAAATTACTAGGTTTGATCTTCCAGCTGAGCTGTTTCATCTCTGTACTTCATGGGCTCTGTAACATACACTCCTTATTTTTGTGAGTTGTGGCGCCAGTCAAAACTGTAGTGTCTTTGAAGCTCCTCCAGTCCTACCTGGGAGTTCTGCTGATACGTGTATCCGTCTTACTACTAGATTCACATGTTCTTAGAGCAATACTGGACCATTATCCTAAGTATGTGTAAAGTCTTACCTGACACATACCGAAAGTGATGAAAGTAGTTGGTTTGTTTTCTGCATGTTACAATCCAGAACTTGAACCCATGTCTTCAAAAACCAGAAGGGTATGCGCTATTAAACCCACAAATACAACCTGCAAATGCAAAATATACTCAAGAGAGCTCATGCATATCGTATGAGTATTATACGGAACTGGTAACTGAACATGTATCACAGCTGTTGGCTTGGTTTTTTTATTGCATTAGAACTAAAGCCTTAATTGGGTACAAACCATCCAACAAAGCCAGGAAGGTTTGTCTGAATGAAGACCAAGTTAAATTCAGCAATCTGGTCTAGCGGAAAGTGTCCCTGCCAATGGTGGGGGGGGTAGAACTAGATCACTTTAAGGTCTTTTCCAACCCAAACCATTCTATAAGATGCTCTAATTTTGTCTCTGTTTTCAATCTTTCATGTTCATATCTGACAACTTATTGAGGAACAACAGCCTGAACCAAACTAACGGATAGAAAATCTTAAACTCCACAAAGTTTTATGTATTTAGAACTTAAGTGTAGTGTTTCTTACTACCTGTCTTCTGATGCGTATGTCAAATGCTAAGAGCGAGTTGTGTGTATTTTAAAAAGTTGCCCCAAAGACATGAGCAAAATTATGCATAGAACTGGAGGCTTGGACATCATGAAACCAGTCAAAGTCCTAGTCAGGTTTTTGTTGACCCCTTTTAATGCTTTTTGTAAATGTTGTTTGTCATTGTGAAGTGCACCGAATACAGCCTTTTTGACATTTGCAATGAAATTTCTCCTGATATGTACAAACAAAATTCAAATGCTTGGTTTTGTAGACTGCTTGTGGGGATTTAATATGCTATTCCTTGTTGTTTTGTAAGTGAAAAAAGTAATAGCAGAGTTCAAAACAGTTCTTCCATGCGTATAGCTGGTTACTTTAAACTGAAGGATTAAATCTTACGCATAAGTGGCAAAAAGGGTGCTCTGCACCAGTTTCAGATCCCATAATGTGATGAAATGTGTTATGGGAAAGTGATGGATAATGCAGAAGAGTAATTACTGGATATGTTTTCATAATTTCTGGGAATAAAAACTGTGTGTGTGCGGGCGCACTACAATGGGGGAGGATGGTAGGCGTAAACTTGTGAGTAGCAACAGCTGTAGCTTTTGTGTGTTCCTGTGAGTAGGAACCTGCTGCTCTTTGCTGTCCTAATTCTCAGGTTGAAGTCCACTTTTTTAGGCTTTGCATATTGATGTCTGATGCTACATGGAAGAGGTCTTCCACCTCTGAAGAAAATAGTGCTCATTAGGATAACAGATATGACTCTAATGTTTAAGTATGACCAGGTGTGGTCACATCAATGGGAATGTTCATTCTGAATTAAGATTCAAGAGTTTTACCTATGTGAGATTGTTTTGTGTTTTAAGGTGCAAGTTAAAGTCCTGTTCACAACCTCGCTATCGGTGCTAGAACTCTTATAATCAAAACCAGTTAGAAATACTACGTTTGGGGAAAGAAGACAAGACATGATGCTGTCATTTTACACTCGTCTTGTGAGCAGTTCTTAGTAAGGTATACTTTGCAGGGGAACTGTGCTCTGTAGCTGGAGAAAATGTGCTATTGAAATGTAGTTGTAGTCAGTGGTGCTGATAATTAAGCTAATAATGCTATTATAATTATAATTTTAGTAACAGTCCCTTTCAGTTAATAATAGTATTTTGCTTAGTATAACTGGAGGCTGGCTGACTCTCTTAAATCTTGTTTGTTGTTTTGGCAGCTGGCTCACCTTTTTTTAAATTTAAAAGCTGATGCTTTAAAAAAATAAGATTGTATGAATAAAATAGTATGCTTTAGATACTGCTTATTTGTATTTATACAAGCTTTTTACATGCTTGCAGAAGGTAGCAGTTCCAAGTTTCTGTTGAGAATTCACNTAAATCTTGTTTGTTGTTTTGGCAGCTGGCTCACCTTTTTTTAAATTTAAAAGCTGATGCTTTAAAAAAATAAGATTGTATGAATAAAATAGTATGCTTTAGATACTGCTTATTTGTATTTATACAAGCTTTTTACATGCTTGTAGAAGGTAGCAGTTCCAAGTTTCTGTTGAGAATTCGACCTGAATGTCAGAGCTTCCTTCCACAGAAAGGGCAGGATTTTAACTGTGCGCTTTGTCCTGTTCTTGGGACAGAAAATGTGTGCATTGACTCTAGTGGGAAGCCTGGAAGGATTTGTAGTGATTTCAAGGGAAGGCACAAATTGCAGTATCTGTCAATCTGGTGGTGTTACTGTTATTAAAAAACAAACAAACAAAAACAAACAAAAACCCCAAAAACCCAAACCAAAAACAAATTAAAAAGGAAACAAATATATTGTAAGTACAATGGAAAACACTGTTTGGGTCCCAGCACCCTAAACCTCTGGAGTTAAGCTCCCATTGAGTGTACTGCAGCTCTGTTTTCCCTTGGTCTTTTTGTGCATTTCCTGAGCAAAAGTTTCCTGTCTGGCACTTCCATGGCAGAGACCTTTCTGCCCAGCTGCTGTAGGTCCCAAGTATCCATGCTGGGCCCCTTGAGCGTTTGGATAGCTTCAGCATGTCTTTAGGAGCAGTTACAGCTTATTTGTGGAAGCAGGCTTGCATTGTGCTTGGAGTCCTTACAAAGCCCATTACTTTTGATAACGGAAAAGATTGATGAATCTAGGTGACCTCTTCGTTTCCTTAAAATCATGGTATGTTTTTGGGCTCAGGTAGAGCTTTTCTGGATTATCTGGAATCTTCACATACTTTTTTTTTCTTCTGGGCAATTTCTCACATTCTACTTCTTTTACTTTCTGCCCTCTTACCCTGGCTGGTNCATTACTTTTGATAACGGAAAAGATTGATGAATCTAGGTGACCTCTTCGTTTCCTTAAAATCATGGTATGTTTTTGGGCTCAGGTAGAGCTTTTCTGGATTATCTGGAATCTTCACATACTTTTTTTTTCTTCTGGGCAATTTCTCACATTCTACTTCTTTTACTTTCTGTCCTCTTACCCTGGCTGGTGAGAGACTCTCTCCTTGTAATCTTCAGTCAGATGAACCCTTATCAGCTCCCATCAGTTGAGCTGTTGCGCAGTTCCCCCTCCCTCCCTTCCCCCTGGGACCCCCAGTCATAGACTCCTGACTCCGTGACAGATTGCTTTGCCTGTGGCAGCAGCCCATATCTAGGGAGAGCTTCCCTGTGAAAGAAATCCGATGAGATTTTTAACAGCAATCCAGCTGTTTAGAGAGATGTATTCTAAATTTGGTCTCAACTTCTTTCATATGTTTCTCTCGCATGCCAGAGGATATCGGCAGTCCTCGGAAGAGCTGAAACATAACATCCCAGTCAGAGGTTGAGGCTGTAGGCTGTTTTCCAAATCCCAATTTGAAATTGGGGAGAGATGTTAAGTGTTGGGTGGGAAGGTCTGAGTCAGATACCCGCTTGTGGTACCGAAGATCAGGCTCTCCAAGCCTTGCCAAAAATCTGCTGGGACCTAATTTGTTCTGAAACTTATAGCAGATGGCAGAAGGAAGGGGGATCCCTCATGTGGTTTGTAGCAGTAGTACAAGGCATGCTTTTACTGCTGCTGAAAAATCAGCCTTTAAATAGAAGGGAGATATTTTATTAGTTTTATTATAGTTGCCTAACACCTAGTCAGCCTGCCAGATCCTGATGCCCTTTGCCTCTTTCTCTTAAAATCACTTGAAATCTTGAGCTGTTAGTTATACACAAGACTATTAACATTGTTTTCTTGTGAATTTCATCTCCATGCTTTACTGCCTCTGAGACTAGTTTAACTCTTCATTATACTTAACATATCCCCTAGTTTGTTCAATGCAATTTGTGGTTGCATCATGATGGTAATAGTATGTTAAAGTTGGAGGTTGGGTGAATGTGGGCAGACAAGCAATGATGTCAGCACTTTTTCAGCTTGATTTCATCCTAGTCTTCACTTGCTGTCACTAAGGGGATAGCACTTAATAGTAAACATAATTGAAGCAGGTGTGTGGTGAAACATATGCCTTCTACTAAAGATGTCTTGCAGTACTGTTGGTGATGCTTGAACAGTTGGAAGAAACACATACAATACCTAATGCAAGCTACACAAATCCACATGTGCAGTACTCCTGGTCTCCCACTGGCCATCTGTTTGGCAAATAACAATGGCTACAGCAGGAATTAAATAAAACGGGGAGTATCTGTGTTTCTCATCTCCGAATAGGTTGATTCTATTATATCCCTGTAGCTGGCTTTGTTCTACTACAAGTCAGCAGTTAAAAACAAACTAATCTTCCCCGTGTGTTCACACAAAAAATCCTCAACAAAACATCAATGAATTACATTGTTTAAAGCTGCTATTTTATCTATAGTAACTGTATTAGCCCTGGTTGCTTACGCGGGTTTTAAAGCTAGCTTTGTGAGAAGATTAGTGTGTTACTTATAGTCTCAGGCCACAGTAAAGTTAGCTAGGATGACCACTTTAAAGTCCTATGGCAGTCTGAAATGCTGTATTAACGTCAAAAACAGAAACTGGAAGTCTGGTCTTTGAATTGTCTTCTGTTTGAGAACTTGTGTAGATCAATAGTATAAGCCATTGAGAGGATATTTCAATTACGGTCCCTGCTTTTCCTTCCTCCTGATGCATTCTTTCAAGGCTCATAGTAAATCTTTGATGCAGTGTCCAAGTTTGGTGTTGTGTTTTTTTTGTATTCGGATGACCACAAATGTTTGGATGCCTCTGTTTCCGAGTACCCATTTATTGTACTTATGAAGGCATTAGATGCTTGCAGGGAATGTATTCTCAGCACTCTGAGAAATGAGACTTTTGACCCAGTTTCCAACATGATTATACTGGACATCTTTAGACTACAAATTTCACCTATTCTGTTGGTAAAATACTGTAGCGTAAATGAACAAGTCTGGGTTTCATCTCAGCGTGTGCTAGATTAAGTAAATAGCAATGGACAGAAAATGCTGTCCTGAGCAGATCAGGCTGTCAGTGCCTCTTAAAAAAAAAAAAAACCCAACAAAAAAACCCCCAAAACCAACCCCCGAAACTGTACAGTGTTTTTAAGACATCACTTGTCCTGCTCAGTGGCTTGTCAGAGATTTTATGTCAAAGCAAAGCTTTTATTTCTTTGTTCTTGTAGAGATTTTACACATACTTAGAGTCGGGAGGAGGGCTGCTAGGACTGTTGGTGTGTTGTACTCTGAATTCCAGCGCCTGGTGTCCCAGCTACTGTGTTCTGAGCCCTCTATTCAGTTGCTTTCTAGTTCACCCAAAGGTGGTATGAAGATGCTCCTCTTCCTAGTAACAGAAGGTGGTTTCCACTTTTCTTACCACAGTAAGTTAAGATACAGAGATGGAGAAGTACCTTCTGAAGACTTTACATGAGTTGACAAATGCGTTGGCTGAAATACCGCATCAAGGAACATAGTGACTCTAGTTAATATACGAACAAACATATGATAAGTATTTAAATTAGCTGTACCATTATTCTTTTGTAGTACAGAGCTTCTATACATAGGTTACTGTTCTGACTAATGTGAATCCAGCTAAAAAAGTGGATTTTTTCATCCTCTGTCAGCAACATTACTGTTTACCAAGTTTCAGACACTTATGATGTGTGTCAGCCTGCTGAATGCTTTGAGGAGGCAGTTGACATCTTAAGGGGCACAGTCAAATGCAGAGAGTTTTACATACAGTTGCTGTATGACAGTTGCTGTAATTGGTTTGGAGAATCTCTGATTTGAGAAAGGGAGAAATAACTTTTATTTCTGAGAACCCAGTTTTAATCTGAAAGAGTGACAGAAGCACTTTGTGTCATTGAGTTGGGAGCTGTTGAGAGAAAAGCAATATGGGTTCTTACACTGCTGTGTTTGGAGGATCTCGTTCCAGAGTAGAACCACGTATTTATGATACCTGGTGTTGAGGATTAAGACAAATACATGAAAATCCCAGTGAGCAAGCAGGCTGGCTGCCTGCAATGATCAGGGAGAGATACAGAAATGCTGAGTAAGTTGCTTTGCATGTTTCATGCCTTTTGGCAGTTCTGGCTGATAGCCTCTAAAACTCAAAACACCACTACAAAGCCAACGGACAAATGAAAGTAATTGTCTGGCTTACAGAAATAAGCAGAGACTTGTGTTCTTGCCTTGAGGGCTTTAGCAGCGGTGAAATGAGAACTTGCTTATGACAGAACTGATGCTTGTAAGCTATGGCAAGGTAATAACTGCTCCAAAGGATGAAGAGACATCTTTTAGTTTTCACTGCACTCTGGCCCCCTGATAGTCCTGTTGAAGAAATGCTCAGTGGAAATATTTGACCTCAATTAAAAAAAAGAACTGCTTCTGTTGCACAAAATGACATTTTAGTCTGTTCTGGTCCATATATTTCAAATTATTGTTCAGGGAAGAAGATTTCTCTTAAAAGAAAAAAATCACAAAAACTTTGGGATAGTGTACCTTGTACAGTAAAACTTGACCCTAAGGGAAAAATGGCAAAATAAATAATGCGCTTGTGGGGTTGAGGTTTTGCTGCACTTCATGTGCTTAAGAACTTCACTGAACAAAATACCGTAAACCATAGGCAGTTCTAGGGAATAATTTATATCTTAACACGGTATGAGGTTTTTATTCAGAGTTGGGGGTTTTTTCCCAGAAATTGTTGTCCTTAAGTCATAATGCTGTTTTCAAAGTTGCTAATCCCAAAAGCACAGCAGTTTACAAGTTAACTGAAGTGGTCAAACTGGTTTAAGAAACTGATTTCACTGACACTGTCTCCCACAACATCCTCATAGGAAAGCTCAGGATGAGTGGGCTAGATGAGCACACAGTGAGGTGGGTCAAGAACTGGCTGAATGGCAGAGCGCAGAGGGTTGTGATCGGTGGTGCGGAGTCTGGTTGGAGGCCTGTGACCAGCGGTGTTCCCCAGGGGTCAGTGCTGGGTCCAGTCCTGTTCAATGTATTCATCAACGACTTGGATGAAGGGACAGAGTGTACCCTCAGCACGTTTGCTGACGATCCAAAGCTGGGGGGAGCGGCTGACTCACCGGAAGGCTGTGCTGCCATTCAGCGTGACCTGGACAGGCTGGAGAGTTGGGCGGAGAGGAA
>VZSC01000971.1:49399-73029 GCA_013398225.1 Steatornis caripensis | reverse complement strand
TGGCCCCAGCCCTGCAGATGTGCCCTCCCCAGGGCAGAGCAGAGGGGCAGGATCCCCTCCCTCCCCTGCTGCCCACGCTCTCCTCAATGCCCCCCAGGACCCCCTCGGCCTTCCCGGCCCCGAGGGCCATGGCTGGCTCACGGTGACCCTGCTGTCCACATTTCTTCCATATTTATTTATAAACTTCATGTTTGTCGCAGGTGTATTGTGCACACAGTCGTCTGTAGTGACTGTTGGTTCACAAGAATTTGTTAATCTGCAATAAATGCATTTTAGGTTTTAGCCCTTGAGCTCCTGCCTCTGGATCTCTGTCCCTGCCAGAATGTTGTTAACATACCTTTCTTTCCCCACCCCTCTTCCACAGTCTCTGCTTGTGACAGTCAGAACTGCTCACGTAATTTTACGGTAAGTAACTTATGTTTTGCAGGATGGTTGTTCAAGAAGGTAGTGCGCATAGCATGCTGATTTAAGAGGTGTATGTAATTACCTTGTTGAATTGCAAATGCATGTTTGGAGATGGGCACAGGTGGTTAACTTTAGCCTGTACTATTTTTAAGCATGAGTTCTGCAATGCGTGGATAGCTTTAGTGGGTGCTGATAGCTTGAGGCGTAGATTAAAATAGATTGGTGCCGCTGTACGAGTGTTGATGTATGCTACTTAATGTCACCCTAGTGGGTTTCTTTTAAGATCTTAACGTCTAGAACTTTTGCTTTGAAGAAGTAACACGCATGTGTGTACGTAACACACGTGTGTATGCATATGTAGGACATGACGGGTAGCACAGAACTTCTTTGTCCAGGCCGCTATTGGCATTTCAGGTCTGTCACCAAAGGTGTAATGTCTCACCTGAGAAACACCTCATGTGCTGAAAAATGTGGATCTGTAGTTACTATAAGCCCAAGACTGGCTTGCGGTACATGTGGGAGTTTTCAGCAAGTGCTACTTCTTCTCCGTCAGCGGATGGCATCTGTAATGCCACTGTGGGCTAAGCATTGATTGCTTTTTGCCTTTAGAAAATGTTGCTGTTTGAAACCAGTAACATTAAAAAAATCCCGCAGGAAAGGACGGCGTGTGGGTGCTGGGCTTAGGAAGGGCGAAGAATCCACACCCAGAAGTTGTTTGAAAAACGGATAAAATAATTTGAACGCTAGAGATACTGTTTAACAAAAAAGATAGAATAATATTGATTTCCCTGCTCTTGCAGATACGTAATTCATCTCTGGGATCTCAACCATGAAGGAACGTGGGAGGGCAAGGGAACCTACGTCTACTACACAGATTTTGTCATGGAGCTGACCTTACTTTCACTGGACTTGATGCATCATATTCATATGCTGGTATGAAATACTGGACATAAAGTTAAGCAGATAGACTGGCCTTAAAATAAAAGGTGCTGGGTATATGTGGGGTTTTTTTTGCTTTGTTTATATTATGAAGCGAGTATTACAGAGAAGTTCTTTATTTCAGACTGAATTGTTTACGCTGGTAGCAGGGGACAGTAAGCTGAATGGGACCGAATACAGTTTGTCCTTCTTAAAAACACTGTGTTGCTTAACTTGTATCTGAGGCTGTAACGAGTCGCGGTACCTGTGAACATGTGTGGTTAGGCTGAATCGTATCCACAGAAGAAAAATTCTTCGGTGCTGGTTTCTGGATTTCTTTTTCTAAGATCTGATTCGGTTTCTTGGGGCAGCCTCTTGTTTCCCACAGTGTTTGTTTCTGATCACCGTACTGTTTTTTCCAAAGCTGTTTGGCAATATCTGGTTGTCCATGGCGAGCCTGGTGATTTTTATGCAACTGCGCTACCTGTTTCACGAGGTTCAACGAAGGATTCGGCGGCACAAGAACTACCTGCGTGTGGTCGGAAACATGGAAGCTAGGTGAGCCACTTATTTGCTCTGTGGTCTTGATGTGCGTTTTGGAGAGAGGATGCTGGTGGAGAAGTTGGGATTCTTTTATGTTCCTTTGAAGTATCAAAGGATGGCATGGCGTAAGCTGGAGAGGTGCAGTCTTGCAAATCCGACTCTGAAGTCTTTACACTTAGAGTGTGTTTTTACCCATTTGTTGCTGGGGACGCCCTTTCTGGGTGTTACAGATATGTAGGATTGACTTTTATAGCAGCAGTATTACTGGTAACATATATTACTGGCAACAAGTGAACTCCCCTGCCCAGTATTTCTTCTCCTGTGTTCTCTTGTGTACCACCCTGGTGGGGTGACATGAGCTCTGCAGAGCTCTGCATGTTTCAGTTGTCAGGTATTGGCTTTGGCCGTGACCGAAATAACCGCTCCTAATTTCATTAGGCCATACTGTTCAGTTACTGCCTGAAATGAAATAATATTAATTAAAATCTGCTCAGCTGTGAGTATGTAGTTATTAAACCTGAGGCCAACTCTAAACAGCCTCTGTACTTGTTGTGGAGCTGAGAGCACCTTGGGATTACTTCGGTCCATCCTCCCGTACTGAGGCAACATAGAGAAAACGAGAGGCCTGCTAAAACCCAGGACTGTGCCAGATACCACTGCAGCTCTGATCCAATGTTTTCATGACTTGGCTATGTCCTTAATAATTTTAAGAGCAACAGGGAGTTTTGCTCTTTCTGTGCATCGCTGTACCATTTTCATTGTGGACTTCAGTGGGTTTGACTAGCTGTGATGCCTGCGGCTGTGATCCAGATGGAGAAGGCTGACTGCTCTAGAAATTCCTGAGGTTTTCTTTGTGAAGAGTCATTTATCGGCTGTAATAACAGGTTAAGAACTGCGTAATAAAGTTCATCCACAATGCATTGTTTCTTTTCAGTCAGATGCAGCGGCTAAACCCCTTTAAGCTGCTCCCAAAGCTGTTTGAGTTGCAAGTGTCCCAGACTTCATGTCTGAGCAGCTTGATGTGGTTTTGTCATTGCGATTGTTCTGGAAGAACCGCGTTCTAGCTTCCTGCTGAAGCTGCCGATGGCAGCGAGCTCCCTGCCCTTGTCTAGCTGTTTTTCAGGTACATGCCACAGCAGCGGTACTGTGAAATGTTGTTATACCACTCACCTCTATATTGTCCGTGTTCAGGTACTATGTAGTAGCAGCTTGCGCGGCGCTGTAGTTTAAGAAAAGAAAAAAAAAATCAAATACAAATGGGGTTTGGCCAAATCTGAGGCCAAAATTAGTCAGACCATAAATGCTTATGATCTCAAGAAGACATCTTAATGGGTACAGCTATTGAACTCCTTTAGAAAAATGACGTAAGCCAAATCCATACGGGGTGTAATTTGCGGTTCTCAACCTAATGATCATACTTCTTGGAAAACACCAAGTCAGAGCTTTGTGAACCTAGAGCAGATGCAGAGACGTGCAAAACCAACCAAACAAAGAGGTGCCCGTAAGAAGGCACGGAAGGGATGTGTGTGTTTGTGTCTTCCTTTGTGGTGTGTGTTCGAGTTCTGGAAAAAACTGCACTCTTGCTGGCACACCTCTCCCAAGGAAAAGTTAATGTGGAGGATAAGGTTTCCTCAGCGTGGGATTCTCTAGGTGGGAGGCCATGCTGAGCTGGTGTAATCATTACTTCTGTCTCTTCCTTTTTTCTTTCTTGTAGGTTTGCAGTTGCAACACCGGAGGAGCTAGCAGTCAACAATGATGACTGTGCCATTTGCTGGGACTCCATGCAGTCTGCACGCAAACTCCCTTGCGGGCATCTCTTCCACAAGTACGTTTCTGGGGCTGGAGAGGGTGCACCTGGCTGTAGGAAGGAAGGGATATACGGGCATGTCTGACAGTTACAGCGGGATGGCAAGTCACAAACTGTCAGCAAAGCTGTGATTGCTTACTGCCTCCGTCATCTTGGTCTGCTTCTAGTAACGAAGTACAAGTCATGCTCACTTCAGTCACTTTGATGTTTGAGTTGTTTCTCCTGGTGCGTTCTTATTCCCTCCGAACTAAGAGCATGCATCTTGTCAGCTTATGGGTAGGTAGTGTTGAGTTATGGTACCTCAGTTGCAAGTCTGTACCCTGCCTTGCTGTGTAACTGCTTGCTAAAGCACGCTCTTTTCCCCCTTACTTTATCCTATGCATCACCTCTCTCGTGACGGTGTGTTGATTTTCAGGTGAGGAAGAAAAATTGGAGTTAGATCCTTAAGTACCTTTCTGATACCAGCTTTAAAGAGAAAACGGGGAATGTTTTTATATAGAGCATCCTTGCGTGGTGAGGAGTCCTCTAGGACAGTTACGGAGGCCAGGTCTGATTATATGATTTCGTGGGGGGATGAGTCCATCGGGGCTGTAAAAGAGGGTAACCGAATTAGCTGCAGAGGTCCCTGGGCAGCTGCTAGTTGCAACTGGGGGGCTCTTGGCCAAAGGATCTCTGTGCTGTTTCTTACGCTCACTCTGTAGTGTATGGTAGCAGACGCTTGTGGAGACGGTGTGCTGAGATTCTTGCGTCTTTTGTAGCAGGGCTTATGTTTTCACACTTGGGCTTAAACATGACAGGAGATGTGGGGATTGAGTCGGGAGTTTCTGAAGTGCCATGTGATTAGCATGCACGGTCAGTTAAATTGTCCCTGTGGTGTCATACAAGCAAGCTACTTTCTGCAAGTAGCTTTTTACTTTTCTGGTAACTGTCAGAGCAGAGGTTAGAATCTGCGTGCTAATTTGTTGTCATTTATGACAAACCTTGCCATAAATATTTATTTGTGTTCCAAGAAGTCTCTAATGAGATAATGTGCCTCCGTAGCAGAAACTCCTCTTCCAGTGCTACTGAATCGTATGAATATTTAATCACCTACTGAGCACTTAAGAAGCCCAGGGTCTCTGGGCTCTTAACAACTCTTCAGAAAGTTGTTTTCTCCGTATCTAAAAGGATCCTTTTGGACTTTTTTCTGAAGCTAAGTTACCCTTACCTCCTTGGTGCATTTAGGGAGGGAACGTGTTACAGTGGGTGACTTAATGCTTGCGTATAAAACCAGATGTAATTAATAACTCTATTTACAACCCAAGAATGGTTTATCTTCTCATAAAAGCCTGGTGATCTTGCCAACAGGCTAAACATTACGTGCATTCTCAACTACACGGGATTTTTTTTCAGAGACATTTATTTGGAGGAGAAGAGAAGATGACAGGGAAGGTTCACGTTGCCGAGATCAACTCTGAGCCTAAATATTAATGAAGTTTAATGGGAGTGGGTGTCTGAATCTTTTCAGCTCTGTTGAAACTCTGTCTTTTAGGAAGCCGTCAGTTTCAAAAGAGTTGTTGCTCTGAAATGTTGCCAACCTTGACCTGTTGTTAGTCCGCCTTCTGCTGAGGTGCTGTAGGTGACGGAGCGCTTCTGCCTGTGTGGTTCGCAGTGGGTATAACCGTGGCTGCCGTACTGTGAGCCTTTAGGGCTGGGGGCTGGTGCAGGCCGAAAGGGGTTTGTGTCCGTTCCAGCATGTCGGTGGTTGAGCCGTTGAGGAGCGGCAGCATGGTGGTAGCTTGTGTCACCCCGAGTGTTTCGCAAGCGTCCTTTTGCGTACAACTCTAGCAGAGGTGTGGGTTTGCTGTGTGCGGGGTGGTTTTGCTGTAGTCTTGAAGTTGGACAGTGTTGGCAGTGCTAACCTGCTGCCTGGGCTGATGACCGTGGTGGTGGAAGATGGTAGATTTTTATCGTAGTGCTTTGATTGTTTCTGGGAAACCCTTCGCTGTAATCTCTGAACACTGTGTATCCCTCCATTTAAATACGATGGAAAACACCTCGGCAATCTGTCTGTACGCTACGGCTTCAGGAATTGTGCTAGAAAGCTTGGCTTTGCAGCGGTCCCGCAGTCAGGGCTTTTTCCTTGCTCTGTCAGCCCAAACCTGTGGTCTGTGCCTTTACACCATTTGCACACGATTTGGGAGACAGGTTTATTTGACTCTTTTGTGTGTCTCCACCTTTCTAAAGTGTTTTGGAGCTTCTGCTGGGGAAAAAACCCACTCTGCAAGTATGACATGCCTGTTGTAGCATTGGGATGTGTTCAGTTCCGTGAAATTCAGATTTAACATGCCAACAAACACTGCAACTGGGTCACATTGGTCTGAACCCAAAACCAGGCACGGCTGTGAGCGTTTAAACATGCATTACAGACAGTTCTCACTTTCTGCAAGACAGCAAATGTTCAGAATTAAGTAAACATCGTAATGGCACAGCACCAGTTAATTTATATTAATAAACCTGTTTAGGGAGTTCCCAGAGTGGTGATTTGGGTATTGGTATTTTTGAAAAGATATTCAAGAAACTTTGGAGGTGCCATTGCCACATCACACGGGCAGAAAGGCTATGAAAATGTGTCAGTATATTTTAAATACTTGTCCAGTTGTTTTTTGTCCTTTTTCAGCTGGGGATGGCGAAAGAAGAGAAATGCTTTGTTTTCCCTTCCAGGCAAAACTTGTTTGTTTTGAGCTAGAGGGACAACAGACCTGGAGAGTGTTTTAAATTTGTGATAAATCTGCACGCTTGTTTATAAAAAGTGAACGCTTGCATAATTTCAGCTGAAAGAAGTAAGAAACCTGTGTCAGAGTCATCAGGAGCTCGTCAAGCGTACCTTGCAAATGATCTCTGAGCGGTCCGCGTGTTGGTGCTCTGTACAGAGTATGCTCCGGCTGCTTGATGTGCTCATGATACTGATGTCTTGGAAACACGCTGCACGCTCACCATAATACCGCTGTTTTTCCTCTCAGCTCATGCCTGCGGTCCTGGCTGGAGCAAGATACGTCTTGCCCCACGTGCAGAATGTCTCTTAATATCACTGACAGCCATCACGTGAGGGAGGATCACCAAAGGGAGAATCTGGATGAGAACCTGGTCCCCGTGGCAGTAGCAGAAGGCAGACCACGCTTGAACCAGCACAATCACTTCTTCCACTTCGATGGTGAGCTAAGCAGATTTGACGTCTGGTGCTGCTGCCCAAGTAAAGGAAGGGAACGGCCTTCTGTAGAAGGGAATTCTGTCCGTGCTTCAATTGAAATTTAAACTGTGCCTCTACTTGAGTTTGTCAAACACGTGTGTTTCTTACAGTTCCTTTGCAAGAGCTTGGATAAGTGGCTCTGAGGCTGTCCAGAGATTCCCTGAAAGATTCCCTGAAAGCTGCTCCCTTTTCCTTGGTTTATCACGGTTAGCAGCTTTAATGCTGGCATTTATTCATTGTGTGCCATGTTGACGAGCGGAATGGGAAATTCATGTGTCTTTATTTTGCTACCACGTGGCTGGTTAATCAGTGACAGTCGAAGAGGGGAAAAAAAAAACCTCTGTGGTGCGGTCCAAAAGTTGATCTTTCCCCTATCCCTAGCTAACGCGAGGTTGTCAAAAGTCCATTTGCCACTCAACTTGCAGGAAACCTGCAGTGCCTGGTCAGATGCAGAAGTCTGCAGAAGCTTATTCTTAAATGGAACTGTGTAGGCAGAACAGTTTTACGTGCTGGTTCCAGTGACTTCAGTTGTGCGTTACAACTGCTCACAAAGCGGTTGTGATATCAGACCGTGACGAGTTCCGTGTGTGCACAGACAAACTTGTTCTGAAAGAGATGATTTCTGTTGCTTAACCTCCAAAAGGTGATAGTTTTGATATCGGTGTGTGCTTTTCTTCCACAGTGTCCAGGGTTTTTGATGGCAGTCTTGTTGCTTCTTAGTAGGTTTCGCTAGCAAATACTCAGCTTCGGGCTCTGTCCTTTTGCAGCTCCCATAATGTAACTGAGATGCTGCAAACTTACGTAGTGAGCCCTTCTTCGTCTGTGCTGGTTTTGTAATCGTTGGAGATTGTTGGAGGAAAATAATGGGCGGAGAAGGGTCAGACATTTCTAGGTACGCCGAGGCTGGCTGATAGCTTCTTGCGTGGCTTCCGCTTTTGGGGTGCTTTAGGTCTCCAAAGGACATGTATATTTAGAATACCGCTCGTGTTTTTTGATAGCTGTCCTCCCCAGTGCTCTCCTGTGGCTTGGAGACCCGCAAAGTTGCCTTGGAGATAGAAGGAGAAGTGGCATAGAGCAAACCCTGTGTTTATTTGACTGGAAACACAGGAGGAGCAGGGAGCCAGCCATGTGCCCTGCGCTGTTGAGCCTGAGCGCACAATTGTGGCAGCAGTCACTTTGTTCGGTTACTCAGTGTCCCTTTGTGGTAATATTTCCTCAGTGATGCCAGCCACGTATAGCTGACCCATTTTGGGGACCAGCTTCAGCCTGTTTAGAAGCTGGCCTGATTTTAGTAAAATTGCTGGAGTTATTGATGTATTCCAGAACTGAATTTGGCTCTGGATTATTTTAATTTTGCCTTTAATGGGAACATTAAAACAAGAAAACCAGAATGTGGTATTTTATTGACCCTGTTCTGGCCCTCAGATTGTTAAGCCGCTACGACGGTGTCTTTGAAGAGAGTATCAGCAGTTACTGATTTACTCCAGCCATCTCCACGCCTGGGAGCCCTTAGGGGTGGATTGCTCTGCAGAACTCCCCAAGTGTACCTTGTGGAAATACAAAGACTTAATAATGCTAAATGCATGTAGAAGTACTTCACCTGCTGAGAACCTCGTATTCTTGCTTGACTTTCTTGGTGATTTCTTGTTCTTAGGCTCTCGAATTGCCAGCTGGCTGCCCAGTTTTTCAGTAGAAGTGATGCATACTACAAACATCCTCGGTATCACACAAGCCAGCAACTCCCAGCTTAATGCTATGGTAAGGCTGCTTTAATAGTTTGCACCCCAGCCTCCCTGTTTGTGTTGCGGGAGGGAAAGAGGTGCATGTAGATGGAGAGCACAAGGGGGAAGGAAGTCAAAACAGTGTTCAGATGCTACATGAGAGCTATTTTTTTAGAGTGAGAGAAGATGTATTTTAGTGACGTTAGGGCTGTATGTTGGTTCAGATGTGCAAACGTAAAAGAACAAGTCTGGAGGTAGGTAAATGAGGAGAGAGAAAAATTACATGCACTGTCTGTAGATAGGCAGACTTTTTCTCAGCTTGCTCAGTGCAACTTCTTTTAACTTTTTTCGGTGCTTACCTTCGCTCACAACTTGCGGTAGCAAAGGGTGTGAGTCTGTAACCAGAGAATTTAGCTGTTGGTCAGGTGGTAACTGATCAAACCCATTCCATAGTTTTTGTTTTTTTTAGTATTTATTTTTAATAGCACTAAGCTCCAAGATAGCTGTTCTGTTTGAGAGTCCTTAGTGTGAGATGGGGCTCTCTGTAGCACAGTCAACTCTTGAACTCTTGCTGGTTCCTCATGATGATAGGAGCATTGAGGATGAAATCCCAGGTTTCTTGACTTCACATGTGAACACTGTAACGTAGTACAAAAAGAGAAGGATATGGCCTCGTGAAACGCACTTGTCATTTAGTTTGAGAAGTGCTGTTTCCTTTGAGTTCTTAAAGCTACCGTGTGCTATAGCACGCTAATAAATGTTCGGTGAGGTATCCCATGAAAGTGAAGACGTTTTCTGAATGTGAGATCTCTCCCATAGCCTTTGCTTCTGTCGAAGCCTCAACAGGATAAGGCTGCAATTTTTAGGGGGTTTGAGGCAGAGCGGGCAGGGAGCGGTGAGGTGTTGGCAGATGATTTACTAGTTAAATATGCAGGGACTCTCTCTATCTGAGGTCAGTTTAGTTTTTCTTTTACTGGACACAGTGACTCAAGTGGGCATTTGTTAAGGTTAAGTAATGATTTCTGAGCATTGTGTATTAATAAAGTACGGTAGTAACTTATATTATAAAGCCTGCTTTAACAGGAAGGCCCAGGTTATCAAACTATTGAAGTGTTACAAATTTTGAATAGAAAATAAGTGAAATTCTCCTTTGTGTTACTGAATAAAAACCTAGGGAAGTATTTTGAGGGAAAGGCCAGAGGCTGAAATGCTAAGTCAGTTATTTTGGTCACAAGTCAGTACAATGGAGAGTTGGGTTTGCTGTAGTTGCTCGTGTTTGAACTTGCTGTCAGCTGGTGCATGGTTTTTGCTTTGCTCTCAAAACTTCCACTCTCCTTATTGTTGTTCTCATTCTGCTCCGGCCCCACCCCGTGACTTTCAGCATTAGTTAAAATATAGTTTTTAATACTTAATTAAGTCTAGCTGTCGGACTCTAAAAGCATATTATTCGTCTGCCCTCTTACTTTTATCTATTTAATTTGGATGCTATTTAAGTAACTTGAAATTCAATAATAACAATTCCCTGACAACTGGTTTGTAGGCAGGGTGCCTGGAGAGAGTAGGTTGTTAAAACTTGCTCCGTTTGTCCTTGCCGCTACCGTTTTGGAACCTGTCTGGGACAAAGAGAAATGATTTTATTTTTTTTCAATGTTGGTCTAACTTTCAGTCACTCGTGTGAATGTTGTGTAGATCTTTATTAGAAAGGCTCTCATAAAAAGAGGGTTGGGAAGCTTTTGAAGCTTTTGTGAGTCTACAAGGGCCGTCGAGGAACCTGATTTTTTAGGACCGTGTGTCTCTGTAGGAGTTGTAGTTTTGCTGCTGGCTTCAACGGAGTCAAAATATTGCCCTGTAAGTCGGTGCCAGCATGGGGTTTCTTTCTCTTGTTTTTCTTTCTGCATGTGGGTTATCGTAGCATAAATGTTATCCTCGAGCTGTTCATTTTTTGTAATCTCTTTNCTGCTGGCTTCAACGGAGTCAAAATATTGCCCTGTAAGTCGGTGCCAGCATGGGGTTTCTTTCTCTTGTTTTTCTTTCTGCATGTGGGTTATCGTAGCATAAATGTTATCCTCGAGCTGTTCCTTTTTTGTAATCTCTTTCTGTTGAGATACTTACCAGCTGACTTTTATTTGCTGCTGATGCTGACTGTATAAACCTTGCTTTCTCCAGGCCCATCAGATTCAGGAGATGTTCCCTCAGGTTCCTTATCACTTAGTTCTGCAGGACCTGCAGCTGACTCGTTCCGTAGAGATCACCACCGACAACATCCTAGAAGGGCGCATCCAGGTACCCTTCCCCACACAGGTAAGCCGTAAGACCGTGCACCTAAAATGGCTGGCTTTCTGACTTAGCATGGAACTGAGCGTGTTAATAATAGTGAGTGAGGGGCGTGAGGTAAGTTGAAAATGCGGTGTTATTCTGCAGCTCTTACCTGTGGGAGGATGTTGCAGTCAGAAGCACCAAACCAGTTTGGCAGACAGACCAAACTGTCTTTGGCAGTGTGTTGTATCGCCATGTTGCAACATCTGACTCTGTTGGAACGTCTTGCAGCGGTGTGCGGCTGAGCTATATGCATCTGTTCCTCGCTGTGGCCCTGAGGAGAAGGCCTTTTAATGTATCAAGATGGGTCTCAAGTGTGCTTTAGCATTGTCCATCCTAACACAAGGGTATTTTCTTTATGAAGGGAAGTCAGAGTCTAACACCTGTGGCCTACAGCTTGCCCCTAATCGATGTGATTGGACTGCAGGATGCATAAAGTGCCTGCCTGCACAGTCTCGAACATGTTATATAGTGCCAAATTTTAGTAAAAAACCCTAGGCTTTTGTTTTTTCTTTGCTTAATTCTCTGTAAATGCAGTATATTCAGTCATGTGCCGTAAATATATTGAAAACGTCCTAGCTGGACCAGAGACAAATATTTGCTCAGTTAAACGGCTCTTCTCGGTCGCTCCTGCGCACAGCCTTTTAGAACATTGCCGGTTGATTTCTCTGCTGACAGATAATTGAATTGTACCACTCAGGAAGGTTTTCTGCAAAGAAAGTAGCCGGCAAAATGATGCCTTGTCCTTAATTAGCGATAGCAGATTTCAGTAAAGCAGTCTGGGGACAGTGTTTCTGTTAATATGAATATTGAATTCTGGGTCTGTGCGCATCAGATAGTACTGTTATCTGGAAGACTCCAGATGTGGGGAAGCAGAGAGAATTCTCTTTCAGCAGAGTGCATTCTGTTTATTGCTAACTTACCTGTTTCTGAATTGAACATAACACGTGACGTCGCAGAGGGCAGAGCTTGAATGTGTTCAAAGAACTTGGTTTTGTTTTGCCAGACACTGTGTTAAACCCCTGATGTTTGCATTTCAGCGTGCAGATAGCATTAGACCTGCATTGAGCAGTTCTGTGGAACGGCACAGTGCTGATCAGGAGGATACCGAAACTGTCACCCAGGTAATTTGGCATAAAACCGGCCGTAAAGCGCAATTAGAAGCTGCACGGACGGATGAGTGCGTTTGGTTACGTACCGGGTCAGGCTGGCGGCGGCCCTTCCTTGCATTTCACATCAGAACTAGCACTGTCAGGCAGCTGAAGGCAGACTTCAGCACGGTGCTGCGGTAAAGAAAGGTCCGTGTGCTTTTCTTGTTCCTCCTTGAAGGAAAGCGCTCTCAAGCGATACAAAGAACAGACAAAGATCGTGTCTCCGGTCATGTCCGGTCATGCCCATCTGCGGAATACGAAGAGCAAGCTCTTCTCCTTTCTCTTTCCGCTCCCATTCTGTACGTCTCCAGACACTCCCCTTAAAATGAGTAGTGTTTCTCTTCTGGGTGTAAGAATTCTTTTGTGTTCTGGAGGAGGCCCTTGGAGGTGTGGGGAGCTTTGGTGTGAACGGAGCGGGGTACCAACAAGACCAAGAGATAACAGCCCTTTTACATAGGAAGCACAGTGATGGGGTTTGCTGTTCTTCGCTAAGGGGTTTCTTAAGCAGCATGTGCTAACTAAAATGTGACAGGAAGAAAAAAACCAAGCCTGAGAGTAGAATAAGGTCCATTCCACTTTTGTTTTCCCTGACTGAAGTAGCAACATCATGAGGGTTGCTGTTTTACAAACCTCCCTTTCCCTTGGAAAGAGAGTGAATTTGTGAGGTATGTGACTTTCTGCCTGTGCAGCCTTTAGTAACCTAAATGGCCAGACTGTTACTCACCTGAAATGGAACTGTGGCCGTTCCTTCGTTGGCAGGTTGCGAGACAGAAGGAACTTCAATTCGGTTTGATGCTGAAGAAGAGACGGTGGGGATTGGTGCAGGTGGTTGATAAGAGCCTGGGGTAGGAGACGCAGAACTGCAGGAATGAAAATCTTGATCTGGGTCTGGCAACTCTTCTGTAACTTTTTGGGTTAACTTGGAGGTTTTGGTGGCGTTTTCCCTGTTCTTTGAGTAAAACCTCTCTTTCTACAAATGGTATCTAACTAGCCTTCCTCAGCTTGATACCGGCTTCAGATCCCACTTTCAACGATTGTGTTGCTGTTCTCTTTTCTTCCTTCCTGCCAGGTGCTACCTGCATCTCTGTCCTTCCTTCTACAGAACCTGAAAAACCTGGGAGCGGTGTTCATGCCTCATGTCACTGAGCACGTGCTCTCTAGCGGTGATGTCTTCTCACTTTGAATTACAGCTAAGCACTTGCTCAAGTGATGTGTTCTAGTTGGAGCGAGTGGCAGGTTGGATGGAGAATGTGGTTTTGTTTTGTAGAATAGCATGGTGATAGCCTGGAGATACGTGAACAGTTGCGAGTTGCCCGCAGCTGAGTGGGGCTGCCGGTGGCCGTGCTTGTGGGATGAACTGGTGGCCCCTGCACGGGTTTTCCTGGGCNGTGATGTGTTCTAGTTGGAGCGAGTGGCAGGTTGGATGGAGAATGTGGTTTTGTTTTGTAGAATAGCATGGTGATAGCCTGGAGATACGTGAACAGTTGCGAGTTGCCCGCAGCTGAGTGGGGCTGCCGGTGGCCGTGCTTGTGGGATGAACTGGTGGCCCCCGCACGGGTTTTCCTGGGCGGATAGTTACTGTGCCAAAAGGGATTCATAGGCAAAGGCTGAAGTGGGAGACTGAGACTGCCATGCACTGGGGGAAACTTGCTGCTGGGTAGTGTCTTGGAAGCTGCAGTCGCTGCTGTTCCACTCGTGCCTCGTAAGTGCTTTGTGCGTTTAGTGTTGACTTAGGCTGGCTTCAGACAAGCTGATCACCCTTGTTGCACAGCCACAGAGATCGACCTAGGAGTCAAGCTTGCTTCTGTCCTTGCTGCTGATAGCATTCCTGGTGTGGAGAGAAGACTTGGGAGCCTCGGGGCATCCTTCCTCTAGGAAACACCCGTTGCTTTTGTGTCTCTCTGATGTACCTGGCGTGTCATAGACGTTCCTTTCTTCTCACCAGAAGAATATGTTGCTGCAGTTGGTCAAACTCTTGTCTGCGTGGAAAGGTGTAGCAGCAAACAAGCAACTTCAGCAGGTTGCGCTTGATTTTTTTAAGAAGCTTTTTAAACGTAAGCGGGAAGGGACGTAAGAAGCCATTGTCCTGTTCCCCAGGTGAGGCTTAAATTTCCAAATAGTGGATAGATGTAACTTCACACCTTTTGATGCTGTCCCTGAGAGAGACTCTGGCAGCCCTGCTTGCTTTGTGCTGTGGCCTTAGAGTAAGTTTTACAAGCTTTCAGTCTCATCTCTTCTCTTTTTAAGATCAGTACGCTCACTGAGAATCTCTATACGTCTCCAGCAGCAAGTGGCAGACCCGCTGGAGTTCTGCTTGTTGGGAATAACATCTCTTAGAGGGCCTAAAGTGCTTGAATAACAGCACCCTTTGTGAGTAGAGTTGGTTTTCCTCTGTGCCATACATCATATTGTGACTTAATTCTATGTAGAATTCAAAGTTCCTAAGATAATGACTGATTGTTTCCGCCCCCACCCGTCAAACGTAGCTTATGGCTTTGGGGTGTCAGTGCTGACATCACGTAACGGTAGATGAGAGACCTCTCTGAGCACCATCACGGTGCAAATCATGTGGAGGGTTTGTGAGATAACGCTCTGAACACTGACTGCTTCTAACAGTCCTGTACGCTTAGCAAGGTGCTGTGCGCATCTTTTCTCCGGTTGTGTGATGAAACGCTAATGCTTCCGGTGGCGCGCATAATGCTTGATGCGCTCGCTCTCTATGCCTATGGTATTTGCCCTCCCTCCCCTCTTTGACTCTGCTGTTACTCCGTGTAAGAACAAATCCCTGGGCAGCTACAGCTGCTTTCTGCAAGCTTGTATTTTCATGTGCTAAAATGTATTTAAAGATCGTCCTTTAGATTTTGTGTGTGTTTATCTGTCTCTGTAATCCTGGGTGGAGATGGGGTAGGACTGCTCAGACCTTACTAGTAAGCTCTTGTTACAAAGCTGAAGCTTCCCGGGTGCAGCTCTTGCACCCTGCCCGCCGTGAGAATGCGTTTTATTGTCATCGCTGAAGTACTCGGTGACTCTATTTAGAGATGCTTCTGAGGCGTCCCAGGGCTTTCGTGAAATGAACTCTTTTTCCCTTGGAGCCTGAAGGAGGAGTCATTTCTGTAGCATACAGGTTTCTGCGTCTGAGATCTGTGTGCTGTCGTACTGAGGCTTGTCATAACCTTTCCTGCAATTAGTTTTGATATTTTTGTCTCTAAAGCCTCCTCAGTAACCGCTTTTGTGTTTGGGTGATAGAACAGGCTCTGGGTATTGATTTTTGCATCTCTGCAATGTTACAGGGGGAAAAAAAAAGCTTAGGCAAGCTAGCTTGCATCTTCTGCTACAAATGGCCCATGGGGAAGAAACCAAAGTGTTCTTGTCTGAACATCGACCATAACGAGTGCCCTCCTCACCGCTTTACCCAGCGGAGCTTCCCTTTTCCATGTCCACCTGTGTGGGAACGGGAAGCAGCAGTCGGATTGCTCCATACCCGTTCTGCTGGGTCTGCCGAGGTTGTCCTGGCCCTGGGATCGTTCTGTGGAGCTCTCGCTTCTTCCTCTCGGTGCCCCATCGCATTACCCCAATGCGTTAGTGCGTGTGATGTGGGGATCCCCTCCCCAGCATGCTGGAATTTATGGGTTTTGCTGAAATAGGCTGAAAAATGCTTTTGTTGGGGTTGCAGTGTTTGTACTGCTCTGTCTCGGGCCCTGGAGTTCCTGCTTGGTTCACTTCCTTGATGGCAAGTGACATTTGTCTGGGTTTTTGCTCTCTGAAGGCGTTGCGTCGGGGAGGTGGCGTTACTGGTACGTCTCCAGGGCTTTGGAATGACTCGGCTTGTTTTGCACATGAGCTGCTGAAACCTGTGCGTTGCACACTGTGACGCGGCTGAGCCCGGGCTGTTGGGTCTTGGGCGGCAGTCCCCCTGCGGTGGCCGCGTTGCTGGCTCTCGCGGCTCCTGTGGTGGGGATACTGAAGGCCCAAACCTGAACTGACTGGGCTGATACCTCTCCAATGCATCCTACTTGTTTGAGTAATCCTCAGGGATACCACATGATGGCTAAACCCTTCACCGAGGTGATTTGTTTCTTGCCGCTACCGTGCTCAGTAACATCTTGCTTTTCCATCGCAGAGCTGATCTGATTGTGTGTGACAGGATGCAATCAGGATGTGCTGTTTCGCCTATCCTAGTTCAGCAGCGTCGTCATTCATCAGCTCAGTTCGCACGTTAGCGTTGTCGGCCAGCTGTCAAGGGTGAAGAGGTAGTATGTGCAGGGCTTCCTTTATTGACGCGCCATGCTTGGGACGGTTGCCAGTCTTGCTCCGGCAGCCCGAATACACGATAATTTTGGTGAACCGAAGCCTCGTAAATTCCCTTCTCAGGCACGCAGCGTCGTCTTTGCAAATACGTTTGCTCTTCTTTCCTTAGTATGTGGATTTCTGCTTTTTCAACTCTCTACTGTTGCATTGCTTGTCAATTCAGCTGCAGAATCTGACTGTTTCAAATGCCCCGTCTTCATAGAGCATTCATGATGAGTAATTAATGTTTGTCTTTGAGATTACTTTCAAACATGGCATAAAAGATACAGCGTTATAGAATACGGGCTCTTTGAACATGGATTCAAATAGCTTTGTTCTGTATTTTGGCCGGGGTTTTCAAAGGAGCCCAAGGGAAACGGGCATGGCAGGTGAGAGTCAGGCTTCTTCCGACGCCTCAGAAAATGACAGTTCTCTCTAGCTTGTTGATTGGATGCAAAGAATCCCTGTTAGCAAATTTGGCAAAGACTTAACGGCTTTTTTTCCTTTTCCCTTAGACTGAGAGAGTGCCACTTGAACTCAACTCTAGACTGGAAGAAATGGTGGAATTCAGCGAAATGGAAGCAGAGCCTAGTGAAGCAGAAGATTTTGAGGCCAGGGGAAGTCGCTTTTCCAAGTCAGCTGATGAAAGGCAGCGTATGTTGGTTCAGCGGAAGGAGGACTTGTTGCAGCAAGCTCGAAAGTATGTTCCTTCCTAAAACTCCAGCATGGCCACTCAGTTATAGTTCCCCAGAACGGGTTTAAAACGGATTATGACCAGTGAGAGCCTGGGTTGGTGCAGAAAGTGGTAAGAGGAATGAATACATCTGCTACAGCAGGCTCAGGATGCTGCTGAAGACAACTGTCACTGAAAAACCCAACTCTGAAGTAGCACCGTGCTTCCCAATGTGTGCACAGCTTCCCAAGCGGTTGGTGCAAAGCTCTGAAATCAGAGGATGATTTCTGCAGCTTCAACGGGCCCTAGCCTGAGCCTGTGATCAGAACGCGTTGCTTGTGTTGGGTCCTCTGCTCGCGTTTAGCTCGTCTCCTGGCACAGGCGTCAGCCCACCGCAGCTGCCCGTGCTGTTGCAGCTGCAATAACTGTGGGGCAGTGACCTCTCCTGCCAAATGCAGAGCGAGCGTCTTAAGTGCGAAGCAGCCTAGAGCTGACAGGTGACCGTGTGCTGAAGCACGCCAGAGAAGCTCACGCCCAGCAAGTCAACGCCGCTGAAGAGAGAGCGACCGACTTTAACTGTTTCTTTTAGCCCAACTCGTAATAGGTGTTATAGGTGGAATTTAACTTTTTTCACGTGCGTTCCAGTCACATTGGCGAACTTTCCTAGTGTCCAGTTGCTGGTTAAAAAGAGAAGGAATAGTGCTTAGTGGTGTAGAGAAAACGTTTGAGTGTTTGTAGCAAATGTCATACCTTCCTTTGTATCGCAGGGACGCTACTGAAAGGGTCTACAAGACGACGCTGGGTTACACATCCTTTGGTGTTATCAGGCTACTTACGCTCTCTTTTTTTCTTTTTTTTTCCCCCCATGCTGAAGTGCCTTCGTATAAATAACTGGGGGTATGACCCCTTTTACGAGTTGGTCTATAAATAGGCTTTCTCCTAGAAGAATTTTTTCTTGATGTTTGGAAAATGTCATTTAGGGAGACAAAGTATTTTTGACTTCCTGGTTCCCTTCCTGCACCGTGTTGTTGCCTGCTGCTGTGTTTTGTCACTAAGTGTAAAAACTCGCTGGGTTGTTAACTCTGGCAGCTACTTCCTTGTGGTTCTGCCTTACCTTACACTTGGCAGCCCTAGTGCCCCTCCTGTCAAAGGCTTACTCGTTGTCATCAGTGAGTGGCTTCTTGCGGTGGGCACTGCCAGCGTCTCACAAATGGTGGAGTAACGGGGACAGAGAGATTCGGGGAATCGCTCCCAATTTGGAGTCGAGCCCCCGTCTTTAGCACCTGCTCCCTCCCACAGGCACAAGGATCGTGCGCAAACACTAGTGCTTCTGCCAACTCTGCAAAGCCTGTCGTAGGTTATATGGGCTCTTTTTTTTTTCCCCAGTATGTAGCTTGTCTGCGCTTTTATCAGGGTATTTTCCTTTCAGCATGCCTTGCACCCTCCCTTACTTTGCGGATGTACCAGTAAAGTATTTTCCAGTGCCAAAATGAGGTGGGCTCTGCTCATCCATCTCTTCCTTTTTCCTCTTGCAGGCGTTACTTAAACAGAACATCCGATGAGGGGCTGACCACAGAGAAGCCTTCTCCTCCGTCCGAGGGGGCGCCCACCGATCCTGTCACCCTGCGTCGCAGGACGCTCGCTGCCGCCGCCGAGCGGAGACTTCAGATGCAGCAAAACTCTTAGCGCTCATTGCCCCTCCTTCCTCCTCCTCGTGAGCAATGTTGAATGAATAAATTAAATTAAAAAAAAAAAACCCTGCGCTTTCTATACCAGCAGGAAAGCGTCTCTTCAGAGTTCAGCTAGCTGTGCTGCCGAGTGAGCTGGCTGCCTCTCTGCTGTATAAAGCATGTGGTCTAATAATGTTTGGACAGCTGACAGATTAACCTTTTTTTGTAATATTTTCTATGTGACGTCGGTCCCCTCCACAAACACAAGGCAGTTTCCAAACCACGGGCGTGATTTCTGCGGCTGGCGTGAGGTGCTAGGCACAGCAGAGGCTGGGGAAAGCGTGTTCCAAGTTAGCAGCTGTGGGTGCAAGTCGCGGAGGGCAGCGGCACGTTCGGCTCAAGATCAGGGAGAGTTATTCCAAGAGGGAAGAAAGCTTAGAAGTTTGTGGCAAACCTTGCGTTAGGTGAGTGGGTGCCCGCTCTTCAGTCCCTGTTCGTGTCGACAGCGAAGGGTGTTACGCGGGCCGGCTCCAGGGGCTAGGGTAGCGTTGCTGGAAGGTCAGTTCTTAGGCTGGATGGACGTCGTCTCGCCGCATAATGCAGGAAAAACCTGAATTCACAAATCGCGCCGTGAAGTGCCGATTCACATCGGCTCCGGCATAAAATAGTTTGTTTACCATTGCTGGTAGCTTCTGTGCTGGCAGACGTCCGGCTCTGTTCGCTCCCCAGGGCTGCGCTGTTTTCCTTTGCCTTTTATGGCCAGAAACAAGGGAGAGACCGAGGCGAAGAAGAGGGGGCGTGAGGCGAGGTTACGGCCCCTGCGTTCAGTGTTACCCTAAGCCAAGGGAGTACGATAGGAAAACCTGCCTGTTCCGGGCTCGGAGCGACACGGATGGGACCTCACAGAGACAGGCTCTGATGTCGTGCTGTTTATTTCATTTCCCCCCTTCCCCACAACTTCGCAGTGAGTTTATTCAGAAAGACTGGAGGAACTGGGGCAGCGGGGCGTCGGGCCGGCTGCAGCCCGACCCACGAAGCTCTGATTTTTCTAAAGAACTTTTGACACAAGATCTGCTTGGAGCTGCTGATGCTAGCTTGCATAGTTGAATTTTACATGGCAGTGACTTAATTTTTAGACTTCTGAAGAGTGAGTTCTAGTATCGCTGTCCTTTAGAAGGAGCCCAGTATTATCTAGGATTGTTGGTAACTTTTTTTACTGTTGGTTTTTAGGATATTTGAAGGAGAACTTAATGAGAGGAGTTGCGTCAATGTTTAGGTGAAAATAATTTATTTCAATAAAACTCCTTGGGAAGCCTTACCTTGCAATGCTGTTAGTAAACTTCAAAGAATTCTTTTTTTTTTTTCCAAGATCTTTGGTATTGCTCAGAGCACAGCTGTTTTGTTTTTATTGTTAAGCCAAAACCAACAATAAAATCTTGGTCAGTGTTGGAAATTGTTTGGAAATTTCTGTAGCGTGGCTTCCTGTGTTCCTGGTGTGCGTTCGGTTTGTAAATGTAGCACCTGCACTTTGGTCCCCCTTCCATCCCCCCTTCCGTCCCTGCCAGGGCTTAGCTGGGCAGCAGCGCCGCACAAAACGCCTCTGCCTGCTCGTGCTTGGCCACCCTGCGTTTCACGACTACAAAAAACCCAATAAAGCCAATCCCTGATTTCTTAGGTTCGTGCCGGCCTGGGAAGGCGCTGGTAAAGCCGCTTGTCTCGGCCACCGCTCCCCTTTGCGTCCTTTGCCCAGCGCCGGAGTGGTGGGGCAGGAGGAGAGGCCGTGGGCCTGTCCTGCGTAAACCCCTCTTGCCCGGGATCCTGCAATGGCTCGGGCTGCAGCAGGGGTGAGTAGAGGGGCTGCTTGGCTCACGTGGGCCAGGAGGCCCTGGGACTAAACTAGGGAGGGGTGGGGATGCTTCAGAAGCTCTTGGGCTTTTCCTTCTGGCCTTACCTCCTCCTTGTTGGATGCCTGACCTTACCCCGGCAGCTCTTCCCTTTGCTCCCTGGGCAGCGGGCCCTGGCCAGCCGCTGGATGGCATCCCTGCCTGCCGCACCGTTGCAAAATGACCTACTTCAGCGATGAAAGGCTGGTTTGTGCGGAGGAGCGCGTGGACTGGGGATGGCCTCTTGGCTCGCTCTGCTTCCCTGCAAAGGGAGGTCGGCCAAGGAGAAGCGCGGCGGACCTCCCTGGAGCCAGCACGAGCTGCTTCTGAATCGCTGTAAACAGCAGGAACCTTGAAGAAACCACGCTGGGCAGGGGCTGCTGCTACGTGACGGAGCATCTTTTCTAACCACCCTTCCCTTCTGCGGGCTGCGGGCGTGTGGCGTTCAACGGGTGGCCCGGTGTAAAGCCGAGCTGGGGCGTCCGGGCTGTTTGGGTAACCTCTACCAGGTTTGCTGATGGGCTGAGTGTTCCCACAGGGTTTGGAAGAGTTCCTGTGGCTTGGGAGGGGACAGTGACCGTGGTGCCAGCCCGTCCTCGGCCAGGCAAGACCGAGAAACCTGCCAGGTGCCAGGCTGGGGCAGAGCTGCGCCGAGGGGCCACCGGCTCCCGAACGTGGCACCCACAATCGCGGTGCCCCGTGGTGGCGGGTGCGGAGCTGGAGGCCCCGGGATGGAGGAGAATGCGAAAGAACACCCAAACCGCAACACTCCCCGCCCCCCCAAATTGTAGAGAAACCCCCAAACTGTGTAAAAACACCCCAACCCCAACGCAAGCGCCCCAACTCGCTCCTGCAGCGGGGAAGAAACGTCAGCTTTCCCCGAGAACCTTCCCCTGTATCTTAGGGAAAAACCTCACGCGTTCTGGGGTTTCTGATGTTGCTGCGTGGTGAAGGCCTCACCCTGGTGACTGTCTCTGCATTTTCAAAAGAAATACAAACATTTTCTTGCTTGGGAGGGGGTGGTGGTGGATTTTTGCTCGCGGTGATGCTCTGAGGCAACCCGAGCCGTCCGGAAGGGCTTCCCTGTCCCGGCTTCCCAAGACGCGCACCCAGTTCTCAGCTCAGCCCCTCCTGCCCATGCTACCAGCAGCAAATCTCCCCCCAAAACGTGATTTTTAGTATTATTTTTTTTTCTTCCTCCCTCAGGAAGGAGGCAGGCAGGCGCGGGGGGAAAGAACGAGGCGGAGGCGCGGGAGGGGAGAGCCCGGGGTACAGACAAACATTCTCTTTATTGAGCTACACATGAATTTTTCCATTAGTCAGAGAAAGAGATTGGCAGTGTGTAATATATCACAGAAACCTCACTGATTGGTAATAGAAAGGCTTAGAAAGACCTGGCGCTTTATATATATATATATATAATATTTTTATTTTTTTTTAGTTTCCTCTTTATTCGTTTTTCTTTTAAACAGGTGTGACTGCTCTTCTTCAGCAAAGGTAACTCGTAAAAGTGAAACCGTGAAGACGTCTGGTTACTAATCAAAGTAGAAATGACGAAGGATTGGTCATGAAAACGGTGGCTTCAATGTAAACACTACATTCGATTTTTGTTTTTTTTTTTTAATTATTTTTTGTGGTTTTTGTGTGTGTTTTTTAAAATTTTTTAAATATTTTCATTCTTGCATTTTTTTTAACGTTTGTTTTTAAGGATTTTTTTTTCTTTTTTTTTCCTTTTTTTTTTTCAGCACAAACATCCCCACATGAGAGAAAAAACACCATTCACTAAAAGGGCGAGAGGACTGGGGCGGCGGTGGGGGGAGAAAAAAGCAGCACGAAAAAGCATTCATTGGAAAGAGTTAAAAATGAATAAAACCCGAACAAAACAAAAAAAAAATTAATACCCTAACCGACCAAAAAAAAAAGATAAAATAAAAAACGTATGTCTGTGTAGCCCTCCCCGCAGGAGGGGGCCTGCCTGGCCTGGCCGAGCTGTGCTTTCGGATATGGGCCCGGAGAGCGAGCGTCGACGGGGAGCGGGGCGTTGGGAAACCAGGAGGGAGCGAAAATCAGGGGGAACCCGCCGGCTCCTGGCCAGCGAGCTGGGCATTCCCAAAACTGTACCCCAAGCGACCCCGAACGCCGGAGCGGGAGCGGGCGGAGGATGCTCCCACCGCGGCCTTCCTCCTGGAACAGCCGGGTGGGGAACGGGAAAAGCTCTTCTCATCGCTGTTGTTGTTTCCCTTTTTAGCTCCGATGCGTGGCCAGGGGGGAAGTTTTCAATTTTTTCCCCTCTTTTTTTTTTTTTTTTTTTAATTTTAAAAATGCATCTTTTGGTTTCTTGAGGCAGCGGCTGGCCCAGGCTGGGGGCAGCAGTGGGGGGGGCCGGGTCAGGTGAGGGCAGCCCGGCCTTGCCCACGCTGGAAATAAAAATAATTAATAATAATAATAATTAAAAAACCCCAAACAACCCGCAATAATTAATAATAATAATAATAATAATTAAAAAATAAAACCCCATGGTCAAATAACGCACGGGAGGAGAAGCCCCCAGCTCAGCACAAGAGCACCGGCACGGCCGCGGCGGGGGCGCTTTCGCCACAGGGAGACCCCGGGAGGGGCCCCTTTGCCCCCTCTGCCCAGCCCGGGAGCTGCGGGGATGGTGGGGATGGGCAGAGCCCCACCCGGGACCCCCGTCCCCGACACCGGGCCGGAGCGAGGGAGGGCCGGAGCGTGCCGTGGGAAGGGGCTCTGCCCACAGCGCCTTTGCACAAACTAAAAAGGAGGGTGCGGATTTTTTTTTTATATATATATATACGTATATATATAATTTTTCCTTATGCCTTTTTATTTACCAACTCACATGATTACGCTTACGATTTTTTTTTCTCTCATTCAATCTGTTTTTTTTCGTTTTGTTTCGCCTTTCCCCCCGCCACCGCGTTAGCGCGCGTGCGTGCGTGTGTGTGTGTGTGTCTGCGTGTGGTTGCGTTGGGGTCTTTTTTAAAATTTTTTTTCTTCCCCCCCCCC
>VZSC01000971.1:0-45342 GCA_013398225.1 Steatornis caripensis | reverse complement strand
CCAGCAAACCCCCCCCCCCCCCCCCCTTTTTTTTTTTTTTTTTGGAAGGTGCAGCAACGGGGAGGGGGGCACTTTGGCCTTGCTGAAGATTCATGGGAACACACGTGTTTCCTAAAGAAACGATGACCCAATTACACATTTTGGAGTTTTCCATGAATGTTTTATTAGTGAGTCATTTTATTAGCTCCACTTCAGCTGTAGCTTTGCATGCAAAATTTAGCAGATGTCTGATTTCATCTTGAAAGGCTTTGAGATTACAGTCGGTTCCTTGACAAAGAGCAGCTAGGGATGCCAAGCAGTCGCTTTCCAAAGCTTCAGGACCTCATCTGATCCTTATCGTTAAAAAAAATCCCTTCTTAGTCGTGGGGAAAACAGAAACCACCACGAAAGGACATGGCTCTTCTCGACTTGTGGCTGTTGCAAGAATGCTGGGTCTTGAGGTTTTCGTGGAAAACACCTGGGTGACTTTTTCCCTTGTTGTCCCACGCGTGTATTGTACTTAAACAACGGATGGGGGGGGGTGGTGGTGGTGGTGGAGGAGCAGCAGCAGCAGCAGCAGCAGCTGAAACAAAGCACGTGCCCAGGCGAATGAGAATCCCAAGGACAGGAAAGTAACAGGTGACTTCTGAGCCCTGGACACCCATGCAGGCATCCTGGAGGAAATTTTTAAAAATTCCCAATACAAATATACGAAGAATAACCTTTTCCCTCTCAGCCATGAGTTTTTCTCGGAGCTGGCCCATAATGCTGTCCGACCTGCGGGACGGGATGTATGGCGCTGCGTGTCCCGGGATGGGTCCAGCTGAAGTTGCATCGCTGGAAACTGGTGAAGACAACAGCAATAACGGTCAGTTTTCCTTTGCTGAGGCTTGTGGAAAAATTTCTCTTGGTTTCTTCAAGTTCTTTGCTTCTATTTCACGCTCCAAATGATGGAAGATCTTCGGTTTAAACACAAAAGAACAAACTGGCCCAAGCGATGTTTCAAAGGGAGGGAGAGCGGCTCCAAGCACTTTGTTACTGCCAGGAGGAAAAAGCACCATTTGCAGAATTGAACCAGAACTGTGTCTTGCCTCGGTGCTCGCAAGGCTCACACGAAGAGACGGTGGAAAAGAAACGCAAAGCTTGCTACTTGTAAGAGATTTGCAACCGGAGTACTGGAGGAAGCGACGGGGCAGCAGGGATGCTCCACCTCACCGATGCCTGCGCTGAGCATCGGCACTGATGGGTGCCAAAAAGGGCAGCTGGATGCGGACGGGCGGATGCCAGCGCGGGGTCTGGCAGCACCGGAGGGAAAACATGGACGGTCTGGCATGGATACGTGGGGGCAAGGGACTTCAGGAGGTGAAGAGCAATTTTGATGTGCCAAGGAACAAGCAGAAACCGTGGTAAAGTTGTTCTAATTAAAAATAGGAAAAACTTCCCAGCAAATACTTACGTAAAATTAAATACCTTTTGGTTATATCCTTTCAAATTCCTTATTTCCAGGCAAACGAGGCTGTGGCAGACAACTGACACTGCAGGCGCGTGTCGTACGCGTGTGTGCCCGGAGCAGGCGCAGGGTAAACGACAGGCTTGAGAAGCTGGATGCGGTCAAGGGAGACACAATAAAAACCCTCTCACACTAGAAAAGAGCTGGCACTTTATTAACATTTTGTAACTAATAAATACATTACCGACAGCCAATAAATTATTACAATAACTAATGCTCTATTAAACCAATGGACAGTCACTCTTCGTACAAAATTACAGTTAATACAGTTTGGGCCATCAAACATGCAGGAGAAACGATTCAGCGGGAAACCAGCGAAAGGAAAATCGTGGCGGCCTCCGGCGATCCTTCGGGAAGAAATGTGGTGGGGAGCGGGGAGCCCAGAGGCAGGGTGATGGTCACCGTTCCCTTGTTGAGCTGAAGGGGGGAAAGGGAGGTAGGGGGGAAAGGGAGGTGGGGGGGAATAGGGCCAGGGATGTTAAATTAGGGACTGAGCTATTTAACGGGGCAACGGCTGGTCTTTAGACAACCCTGTTTGCTTGCCCAGTGCCGCCAGGTTGCTCCAGCCCTGGCAAAGCTGGTGAGACTCGGGCGATGCTGAGAATCGTGTCGTTACTCGCTAGGATCTCCTCTCCCCAGCTGGAGCAGGGTTTTAGACCCACAGATGCTTGCCTGCACTACAGGACAGCCAGGATTTGTCTCGACATTAATTTCCAAGGCGCTGGATGGGAGAGGGGCCGGGGCAGTGAGCGTCGGGCCGGCTCCCAGCCCTCCACCTCCTCCCTGGGTCTTTCCTCCCTGTGCCTGCTGTGCCCGGTGCCCGTGGAGAACTGAGCTGCCCTCTCTGGGAGATGGAGATGCTCTCGCCCTGTCTCCAATCCAGCTCCCTCCCCTCTCCCTCTGCCTGCAGGGTGCCAGCCAGGAGCCTTTGGTTCTCCTTCTCCCATTGACATGTCAGTGTGTAAGGGTCGTACTTGCTCATGCTCACTAGCTAGTCTTTGCAGCACAAATAAAAGCTCTCGCAGGCCACTGGTTTGGACGTGAGCAGTCCTCCGAGATGTCCCTTTCCATAGCCATGTTCTCAGCGTAACGTCTTCTATAGATCACGTACCTATGTCTGTCAGCATCAATGATCTTGTGCCATTGCAGGAGCTCAGACGTGCCAACGCACACTCAAGCCTTAGGGCGCTTTGGGAGAGCGTTTGCCTGCTCTTTCCTCTGGGGAGGCAGAGCGAGGCCGTGGTCCGTTCTGTCGTGCACCCGGACCACGTCTCTGCTGGCTTGTGTGTGTGTTGGGGATGCAAGTGTCTGGTGGGTTTGGAAGGTTCAGGATGGTGCTTGGTAGCACCGTCTCTGTTGACCTTGATGCTTCTGGCATCAGATCGTTAATGAGTGTTTTAGTCCCCTTGGAAATGGCTGTGGAGCATTTGGTTGTAAGCCTGAAGACGAACCTGGCCCGTGACAAGGACACAAACACGCTAGTACTAAGCTTCTCTAATCGACAAACGGTCAGCCTTGTTCCCAGGAACTCAACAACTCTCCCTGGCTCCAGGGGATTTTTTTGGCCACAAAATACTCGGACACATCGCACCGGCCGACGGCGCAGCGTTGGTCCCTTTTACAGCACCACCAGCGCAATCCCCCGCGGGTGATGCCTGCCACCCGCAGCAGAGCCCCGCGCCCCGTCGAGCTGCACAGCGAGGGGCCGCCCGATGCCCTACACAGCAGCGACGGGGCGCACGGGATGTTTTGGCAAGAGGACGTCTTCTGCGTCCCATCCTGACTTCTTGGAGATCGCGTTCCTGGCCTGAGAACAGTCTGTTCCCTTGCAGGCAAGCTCTGGGCTCACGCCACAACGGATTAAAACCACCAGATACGTTTTAATGCGCGTTACGGCATAGGCCGCTCTCGTGAATACTTCTAGTGTCCTCTAAAACAAAATCACACCTCCCGAGGAGGCACGGCTGCCTCCTCCTGAGGATGCTCTCCCCTCCGCGGAGGGGCAGGCTGGACGGCCGTCCAGGAAAGCTGGCTGAAGGCAAGAAGCCAGTTCTCATACCAAGCTCCTGAGAGAGATTTAGTCGGAAGCATTTCTGGGGGGGCGGTGGTGGGAAGCCGAACGGCCCCTCGCTAGGCCCGGCTGGGGCCCCGCGGGAGGGCAGGGGCAGCAGACGGACGGGCCAGATGGCCGCGGCGAGCGGTCCCGCTGCCCGGCCGCTTGCTGGGCTCCGCCGGCCTTACGTGGAAACGGGAGTGTGAACTCTATTTGCTAAAGGAAAAGCTACTACTTTGAAGTAGATGGTGGTATTTTAACGTGTGCTTTCCCGGTGCGTGTTTATTGCTAGTCCTCCTCACGAGCCCTGCTACCGCGTCGTCCCAAGGAGCGCGCGCGACTCGCTGCTCTGCAGCTCAGCCCTGGAGCCTTGTCCGCAGGCTCATTCCAAGGATTTCCTTCTGCAGGCTTCCCTATTTCATTGAAATTGTTGTTTAATAAAGGAACTATTTGCATTTTTTTTTGGTCTCATGGCTCCACACAGCCGATCCTCTCACTGCAGACGGAGAGAGCGAGGGGGCTTCTTTCTTTTTGCTGCTGCCTGAAGGTCACCGTGAGTTGCTAACGTTGCTTTCAACACGATGACCCTCAGACGCTGCTGCTGGACTACTGACCCGAGTCATTAAAAACCCCCTGCATCCCAAGAAAGGGCACCTTTTGCAAACTCCCACGTCAGCTTTGAAGGGCAGCAGGGTGGTAGCTGCTTCAATTCTGCGCTTTTAAAATACGTCCCCCGTGCCCTGGTGTGATTTCTGATGCAGCTGTACCCGCTGCAACATCCCTGCTACAGGGAGACCGCAAATTAAACGCAGCTCAGGGCCTCTGAGCGTCTGGATTTGGAGCACTGCAACGGCAAAGCACAAGGGGCTGGTAAGAAGAGGGCTTTTGAAAGCGGGTGATGCATTTCAAGATCTTCTTTCCACGCAACTGCTGCAAGGATTGCTGGTGTTTAGGAAAAGCACAGGGCAGAAGATTGCCTGCAGAAGGCACATCTGTCAGAAAAGGCTTGGGAGGATGCAGAAAGCCAGCGGTGAGCAATGCTTTGGCAGGCGTTCTGGAGACAAAAACCTATACACGGCCATGAGGCAGGAGAAATACTAGCGTTTAACACTGGAAGCGTTTCATCTCCCAAACGCCGTTTCCAGCCTTTGTCAGAGAATCCTCATGACACTCGCGTGAGGGAGGGAATGTCAGCGGCAGCAGCTGAAACGAAGCTTTAGACATACAATATGCCAAAGAAAATGAAAGAAAAGGCTCTGTGTGTCAACATTTCCTCCTCTTTTCCTCCCTTTTCTCCCCGTGCAGCACCAGCCGTCGGTTATCACCAACGTGCCGGGGAAGCAGCCGGAGCTGCGCAGGGGCTGCGTCAGGAGGGCATTTGGACCTCCCAGCCCGCACGGCCGGGTACGGGTTACCTGAATGCAGCCCGGAGCTCAGCACGAGCGCTCTGAGCCGGCACTGGTGACTCAGCTGCATGTGGCAGGGCTTGGGGTTGGGTTAATTTGAATTGTCTTTACCAAAATATTCCTGTGTGCTTCAGGCTGAAGCCTTGGCTTGGTGCTGCCTTCACTGGGAACAGCTTCTGTTGCTTATTCAGTCAGATAAAACGTCACCCACGGCAAGGGGTGGGCACAGAAAATCTCCAAAATTCTAGTGCTGCTGATCAAACTCTTCTGACAGAGCTTAACACAAGACCTGCCCCACCACCAACGCAAGCCGGCAGTGCACCGCAGCACACAGGTCTGGCGCCGCACTCCGGCTCTAGCAGTCACATACGCTTCACGTACCCAACGGAACTCACTTCCAGCTTTTCAGCCCTCGTTTTGGCACTCAACGCGCGTTTGGGTGCTGGGTGTTACTGGTGGGACTCAGCCGCCCGCATGGGACAAGCCCCAGGAGCATCCCCGTCCCCCTGCGTCCCTCCAGCTAATTCCCTGCCCCTGCTGCGGCAGAAGCACCATCCCAGTGCCGGGGCTGGGCCCTTCCAAGAAACCAGAGAACTGGGCAGGGGCTTCCCACGTGGGAATCCTTTCTTTGGAAAACCTTCCCATCGACTCTGAAAATCCTAAGCCAAGCCAAACGGAACGACACGCGCAGGCCTTGTGTTCAGTGTTCCTTTGGTTTACGGCTGTACAGCAGAGCGTGCCGGCATTAAATGGAGCTGGGAGAGGGACTGGGACCCGGGAATGCAAGACGTGCGGGTGGGACGTGGCGCGAGGAGCAGAGAGGGGCTCCTGGCTCTGCTGGCCAGCCAGCTCTCTGTGGGAGCTGATGCCGCCAGAGGTATTTTAAGGCTGAGATGGTGAAGAGGGTGGTGGGTACTCACTCGCGCCGGAGCTGGGGAGGCAGAGACCTGGCGTTATTGCTGTTAGTGTGCAGCAGAGCAGCAGTGGGCCCTCACTGCGCAATGAGAAATACAGTTTTATCATTCAATGCTATTCAGGGGGTTGCCGACGCAGCTGCCAAGCTTGCTGGGCTGCGAGCTGGTTAGATGGGCGAGAGCCACCTTGTTTTCCTCTGCAGGCCTCCCCTGTTTGCCCGGGGTGCTCCCGCTCACGTCCCTGGCTGGGGTTTTGTCACCGACATCCCATGAGCACCGTCACCTCTGATGGGGACTGTCCTCCGCTCCCAGGTGCCCTTCTCTTCCTGTCCTCCTGGCCTCATCCTGCCTCATCTCCCTTCTGCAACCCCTCTCCCAAACCACCTGCCCCAAACCTTCCCACCCGGTCCTCTCCGTCCCGTGCCGCCGTACCTGCCCCTTCCCCTGCCTCCCGCACTCCCTTGCCTTTGGGCTGCGCGGCTTTGGGTCGCCCTCACGCCGTCTCTCCTAGACGGGCACAGTGAGAAAAGAGGCACGGCACTTCTCCAGGCAGGGCACCGGAGAAATCTCAGACCTCCCAAGACCTGAAAACGCCCCTAGCTCGGGCTCCCACGAGAGGACAGCTGAACTTGTGGCTGGCCTGGAAAAACTCAAGTTGTCCAGGATCGTGGACTTTCAAGAGAGGCAGAGAAGAGGCAGGGACCAGTGCTGCCTAGCTGCCCCAGGCGCAGGTGGGCCCGGAGCGGGACGCCGGAGGTGGCTGTCTCACCCAGACACCAAACAAGCTTTCGGGGTGGACTTGTAAGGGTCCCCCCACGCTCCCGGAGGTGACACCCCACCTCTCACACTCCCCCCGCCTTCGCCCCAGTGGCACCCGGAGCTCTTGGTGAGGGCAGGCGGGCGGCCACACGTACCCCAGCCCAGCCGCGTTTGTCCTCCCCTCTGCGCCCCCGCGTTTTGCTGTGCTGCACGCTGCCCTTGCCCTTCCCACACCTCTCCCTCTGCCCTTACTTCCTCCCTTCCTTGCACTTGTCCTTCTTACTCCGTCACTTGGCTGAGAACAGCTCCCCGAGCTCTCCCTTACCACTACACGGCCAGTATGATCCATCCCCCTTGCTTTCGATGTTGGTAAGGAGATGCCCTGACTGGAGACACCAAGCCTGGAGCTGTCTCTCTTGGACGCCCAGGCAGATGGCGCAGGCAAGCTCCCTGCTTCTGCTGGGCCAAGGAGGCTCAGCGTGCACGGTGGGGCTTCTCAGGGGTATTTAGACACGCGAGTTGCCACGAAGAGCCGCGAGGCTCCCGCACACCTCGCTGTCACCCAGGCACGGTGAGGTTTCCCAAAGCACCTCTCCACGTTTCAGGTACTTGAAGGTCAAACTCTGCCTGCAAGAAGCCAGGGCTCAATATATGTGGTGCACCCCAGCATTTCGGGGCTGAAGTTTGGAAAGAGACGCCGTGTGTCTCTTTGCAGGAGCATCGCTTGTGCTGAAATCCCTTAGGCTGGGAGGCGCTTTGGGAGAGGTCGCTGGGTACCCAGGCTGGCATCCTCACCAGGACGCCCCCGAGCACGGGGGCCCCATCCGGACGCCATCCCCGGGGCATCCTCGCTGCCTACGCTCCCGGGGTGCAGGCCCAGCTGCCACCGCCGCACTCAGCCCAGCAGCTCCGTGGCATCCAGCCAAGCGCCTACGGAAAGGGTTACGGAAACCACTAGGTAAATTATAACATTAATTTTGAAAAACTTGAGGTAAAACTGTTACCGGCAACGAATGCGTTTAGACAAGGCTTAGTAGCTTTTGTTACTGTGTCCGTCTTAGACACTAGCAGAACTCGGTATGGCTGTTTCACTTGTTCAGATCGCTGTCTGGAAAAAAGGAGAATACACAAATCCAGGCTGCGGCGGCTGCACTCACCACCGACGCCTCCGGCTTCGGGGCAGGAGCTGGAGCCGCCAGGTACCCTCAGAGTGATCGTGTTGTATCTAGCACTTCCCAAAGGAATAGTGTTATTTCTAAAGAAAGATAAATAACCAGGAGAACATATCCCTTAATTTCAAGGGGAAAAAAAAGCTTTTGGTTCCAAACTACACTGTTGCTGATCAGTATTTTAAGGCTTTGATTTCTTTCTTTTTTTTAAAAACTGAATTATTTTTGTCTTTTGGCAGTTGAAACGCACTTTGTGGGAAACGCGTTAGCTCCCTCCACAGCACTGTGAATTGGAACGGAGGAGTAGAACAAGGCGGCGAGGGAGTGAACCAAAAATAAACCAAAACAAAATAAAACGGGGCCGGGGAAAGCAGAACTTGCTGCAAAGTTCTCTGGGGCGGGAGGAGGGATTTACGTATTTCTTCCTCATCGTCTTCTGAGGAGGAAAAATAAAAACCAGAAAGAGAGGGGACCTGTCCGCAGGACCGGAGGGTGCTCCCGGCGGGCGCGAGGAGAGGAGGGGAGGAGAGGGCTTTAGTAGAGTCCGCATCCCCGCAGGTTGTTGGCGATGATGACATCCGTGACGGCGTCAAAGACGAACTGGATGTTGTTGGTGTCGGTGGCGCAGGTGATGTGCGTGTAGATCTCCTTGTTGGGGGACTTGTTCTTGCTCTCGTACTGAGCCTGGATGTAAGCCACCGCCTCCGCGAAAGAGTTGGGGCCTAGAAGAGAGCCGAGACAAAGGGAAAACGAGCGGGTTAAAGCAATCCCGTAACCATAAATGTGTAGGGGTGGGGGAGCTCGCTGTAGGGATGTGGGGAGCTTGTTGTAGGGACGCAGGGAGCTCGCACGGGGCTGCTGCAACCCGGCTGCCCCATCTCCATCTCGGGGACGGGCACTATTAGCACAGCCGGGATCGCTGCGAGGGAGGAGATGCTCTGCGACTGCCAGCTCAGCTGTATTTTTATTCTGAGCTGCTGTTCACAGAGATGAAAGGGATGAGGGAACCGAGTGTTAAGCAGGCTATGATGGGGAAACGAGAAGAAATTCCGCATCATGGTGACAAAAAAGAGAAAAAACCTGCCAGGCATGCTGTAGGTGCTTGACCTGGTGCAAAGGCTTAGCTTTTTTCTGTTTTTAGACTTTCGATTATAGTTCCAGCTTTTGATGGGAAAGAGGAGCTAAAACGTCCGTGAATTGAGGGCAGTACTGGTAACTGTGCCCTCCTTTCCCTGAACCACGAAGAGAAAAGGACGTGGGTAGATCCAGCCTCCGTTACGGAGCAAAGCGGGGTTTTCTCAAACAAAATACAAAAAAGCTAGTACAAAATGTCCCCCTTTTCGAGAAATTCGGATCGCGGCGCCCTCTGCCAGAGCTGTGGCTAAAACCGTGCCACGAGGAGTTTCTTGTTTGGATGCATAGACACATCCGTGCCAAACCTTATTGACCGCCAGGTTTCGTGTTAAAAAAGCTTAAGAGCAGTCATGCGAAAGAGCAGATCCTGTCTCATCTGGCCAGCCTGGGCATTGCTCACACACAGCTCCGCTCGGCCACCTGCTTAGGTCTGATAAGGTCGGTTTCTCCGGCTGGCCCGGCGCGCAGCCCCCGAGCCGTGCTGGGTACTGCGAGTGCCAGCGTGCCCCGAGCCGCGGAAGGCTCTGCGGTGGCAACGCCGTTAATGCTCTTGCTTCCCTCTCCTTCCATGATGCTTTATTGAAGGGAAAGATTGTTACCTGCCAGAGAGAAGCTTGCTTGGCCTTGAGATTTGCTGTGCTCTGGAGGCAGCTGACCAGGGAAATCACTTGCGCTTACATGTACGTGCGCTGCTAGGTGAAGACAAAAGCTTGTGCGGACCGTGAGACTTGAGAATATGCTTGAGGTAGGTAAGCAAAATGTTTTCTGGGAGCAGGTTCTTGCACGAAGACCTGTGCAAAGAATTTGGGAACAGTTCCCCATGCTGTGCGCAACCCGGGTAGTGTTTTTGTGAAAGGGAAGTCGGTTGTTCAAAGGCACGAGGATTCAGATGCCGCATCCCTTCCGGGAGAGCAGGGAATCACTAACACCAGCTTGGTTTAAAACACGCCCTGGATTCTGCTGCTGCTTTGCTAAGTATTGCGGATTAGTTAAAAGCATGAGTGAATTAAGGGGATGGAAACAGTCAGTGCTCCAGCATACAGCAAGCAAATTTGTGGACGCGGTCTTCTAGTAATTCTCTGTCAACAGGGCTAATGGACATCAGAAGCTTCATTTTATTAAAAGCATTTTGTGGAACCGACTTGTGATGCTTAAAGTCCGCTTGTTTGATTTATAGGCTTTCATCAAATAATTCTTTTTAACTCCAGGACAACTTTCTAATAACGCTGCTTTTTCACAAGGCCACGAGGGCCTCATCCTCGGAGCTGTGGTCAGCCAAGCAGGGGCCAGCACGCTCAAGCGTCTGCTTGGGACTAAAGTCCGGGCCTAACGTTAGCACAAGCTAACTTCCAAGTTTTAACGGCACTGCTGAACGCCTTGGGGTGAGGTATTTTTCACCTCCTATTCAGACCCCTGTTGGATCAGTGGAAGGACTTCCTTCAGCCTTCCAGCCCCTTCCGACGGTGCACGAGAGAAAAGGGGTCCGTGGAGTGCCCCCAGCCCTGTGGTAACGCCCAGCTTCCAGAACGGCATCTGGAAGGAGTTCAGGGCATCTTTGGGGACGACCGGTCTGGTTCACCTGGGGCTGGAGTGCTCCAGAAACAAGCTATAGTTGTTTTCTTCCGCATAGTCGGCTGAGAGCTTAGCTACGTGCGTACGAGGGTCTGCCCGCCCCACTGAGCTCCCCTCTTGGGCTGGGATAGCCTGGGAAGGAAGAGTTGTATCTAAAACGACATCCCTTCTTCTTCTAGTCTCTCTGCCATCGGGGATATGTAAGAATATAACTTCCGAGTGAGGTTGCTAGTAGACTTCAGTGAGGATCCACAAAACCGCCTCCACAAAATGAGATCAGGAAGCAGCGAAAGGTGCAGGTTTCTTCATGGAGAAAAGCAAAAAGGAAGAGGGCATGACAAAAAATCTTCTGGTGCATAGAAGCACTGCTATAAAGAGAATGGTGATAAGCCGCTCTACAAGCCATCCAAAAGAAGGCAAGCAGCAATCTAATTTGCAACCAGAAAAATTTGTTGTTGGCATTATTGTGAGATTGCAACTGTAAGGACCGTGAAGTTTGCATTATTAGATCTTTCTAGGCAAACGTGTCGGGAGTGTGTTGGTTCCATCTGGACCAAGCAGACGAGTAGATGGCTGAAATGTGTCGGGAGCGACCAACACCCAAACCTTCCCCGGGGACGAAGCCTGCAGATGTTCTGAATTCAGATGGAGCCGTTCAGCTCCACGGTCATAGACCGTTCAGCCTAAAGCAGCGAAGATGCATCGCTTTTGCCTATTCGAGTGAAAAACCAGGTGCTCAGAGATAGGAAGCTCTGGTTAATAATTCGTTGGCCTGCCCACGAATGGGACACTCTTGGTACTCCTGCTTCACAACTGTGTTTCCTGACAAAGAGATCTGCTTCTCTGTCGTCTGTCGGCTTGATCCATCTGGACGTCTCTGGTGAGCTCAAATAATTCATGATGATAAAAGTTTATCTTTGTGCTATCTCGGAATGCTAATGCGGGTCTGCGGAAGCTGGCGAGGTGCAGCTGCAGCCTTTCCGTGGGCAATGTATTCTCGTCGTTGGCAGGTCAGGTGCCAGGCAGCCAGCAGCAGCCAGGGCTTCCTGCACGCTGCCCTGCTGCAGAGCCCTGCTCTGGTCTCCGCGTATCACTACGGGCTCCTTTTGCCCAGCCGAGCTCGGGGCATGGCTTGCCGTGGCGCTTCCCGGCCTGCACCGTGCGTTGAGAGGCGTGGGCGGCCGGTGCACGAGAAAATCAAGCGCCTCGTTTTCTGTCCGCATTTAACCGGAAGCGCTTCCGTGTCCAGACGCTTGATGTCAGCGAGCCTGAGAGTGAACCTGGGGACCTCCTAAACAAAGGTGATGATAAAAATTTACAGCTTGAGCTGAAGCAGCCAAGCTGTGGGACCTGTTGCCTGCACGCTGGAGGGCTGATCCTGCAGCCCTCGGTGCGCAGCCGCGGGGCGGCCGTCAGGAGCCGCAGAGGGATCCCGGTTGTGGTCAGCAAGGACCACAGGGGAACGTGATGGGTTACGAAACAGCAAAGCTGGGCGACAGCTGAGGCCGGCCTACCAAACCCCATGCGTTGGTCTCCCAGAGACCAATCACCCGTTTGTGACGGTTGAGCTCGCTGCAGCTTTCTGAGAGACCTGCAAGAGGGCAACACCGGGAACCAGGGCGTGGGTTTAGGGAGCGCTCTGCCAGCCCCACACCTGCAGGTGTCGGCTCAGCGCCCGCGGGGCAGAGATCAAAGGCCCTGATCGGCGGTGGCGGCCCTTTGCCGGCAAACGGCTTGGGCTTAAGTCATTCTCACGCTTTAAGTGGGCCACGGAACATGGTGGGGGTTGTCCTTCGGTATTTATTCAAACAAAACGTGCAGGGAAGCGAACGGGAGCTCTAGCTACGCGCCTTTAGCCTCGTTGCCTGTGATACACGACAGTAGCAGCCCGGATGGGAAACGCTCTGCGACCCCTTTGCTACGCGCTCCTGTACCGACAGCTTTCTCGTTACCTGTATACTCAGGAAAGCAAATAGTCAGTGGAGATTTCTTAATTTTCTCCTCAAATATGTCCTTCTTGTTTAGAAAGAGGATGATAGACGTATCTGTGAACCATTTGTTGTTGCAGATGCTGTCAAAAAGCTTCAGCGACTCGTGCATGCGGTTCTGCAATAGAAAGGAGAGATCGCATCAGGCCGAGGACAGCGACTCGGGGATGTTCAACACGCAGGGAAAGCTAAAACAACTAAATCAAGGAGGAAAACAAAAAAAAGAAAAGCTACGATATACATAATAAATTTATGTATACATACAGCTGAACGTTTACATACACAGATGCGGTCCCTACAACACTTGACACACAGTTAGTGACTGAAGGGCGTTTAACGATGCAGAGCTGTTTTGATTTTGCATAGCGTAAAATTTACAGGATCCCAGCTCATAGGAATCATCATGCACCATGCATGGATAGGCGGTTACACTTGCCCTTTGATCAGATTTATGTGTCGGTGTAGCTCATGCAGATTTTCTAAAACGTTTTCATTATAATTATTTTTTTTTTTAAACTTTCTCCAATATGTGTGGCACACAATTGGTCACATACATTAACCAAGGACTGTTGGATCCTTGAATTAATCTAGAGTTGGAAGCAGACATCAAGGCGACATAATTTTGGAAATGACCTTGCCGTGACCTTTGCCTGGTTTTTGTTATTTCGTTTAGTGGTGCTGTCCGTTGTTTAATTTTTTTAATTTTTAATTGTTTTTTTTATAGTTCTCTTGGAAGATGGCTCACAGAAAGTGTCTGGCAGAGAGGAAATAAAAAGCGAAAAAGGAAGAGGAAATAGTATAAAAAGGAAAAACGTAACGGAGAGCATCTAAGAACAACCAGAGTAGCAGTCAGGCAGCCACCACCGACGTCAGCTCACGCCTCTAGAAGAACGTTAGCTACTCGCCAGCAGAAGAGCCATACGTCCGAATGCAAGCACAGCGAGAAGTCAGCTTTTTGGTTATAGGTCATGCAAAAAAACAACACGGGAAAGGAGAGGGATGAGAGGAACGAAAAAACCAGACCAGTTAGAGAGTTGCAAGTCCGCCACATGGTTTTATGGTGGTGGAAAGAGCTCACGGCAAAGTCAACCAAGTGTCATGTTCCCTGCTGCTTTCAACTTTCAACTCAGTTTTTCTTTTTTCTTTTTTTTTTTTTCTTGGTTCAAGAGAAGCTTCATACCTGCCAAATTTGGTTGGTCTCTCAAATGCTCATTTTTTGGCCTTTGTTTGGCTAGATAAGGTCAGACGGCCGAGGAAAAGCTGTGAAGGTGCCGAGGCTGGCGATGTCCGGCGCGCGAGGCCGACGCCGGAGTGCGCACGCCGGTCGCGTGGCCGTCTCTCAGCCGGGAGCCGGGGAGCGGAGAGAGCAGGCGCGGTGAGGACGAAGCACACCCAAGAGTCGGGGGGTTATCAAAGGCAACGCACGGTACAGACCAGACCGGCTCCTCGGCTTTTCCCAGCGGCATCTCCTTGGGACAGCACTCCCCAAACCCGCTAGTGCGCATATGAGGCTGGTTACAGCGGCCGCCGGAGAGACGCTAGAGAGAACAGGGCTGCACGGTCTCGTTGCCAGAGGGTTTTTGGGGTGGGTGCAGCGTGTCCTGTCCCGTCCCGTCCCGTCCCCCCGCCCTGATTTGGAAATTGGGAGCCGCACAGGAGACAGACAGGGCTTCCACCCCTCTCCCTCTCCATTTCACGCCGGCGCTGGCAGCATAACTGAGCCCAGCACTTTATTGATTAACGTTTTCCTTTACATCGATTTGCTTCAGCTGCTGCTGAATGTTTTATTTAGATACAAGCGGCTCCGTGGATGAAGGAAACACCCCATCCGACCCAGAGCGAAGCAGGACCCGCGCGGTTTGCTGTACCGTACACCACACGCTTTGCTACCAGGCTTGAAACGACAGAGCATCTCCCCACCGTGCACCGTGCCGACCCACGGGGAAGACGTGGTGACGTACAAACGTAAAATCGCGTTTACTTATTGGGTCCCTGTTGCAAGGCGTTGCTTATGTGGATCATCCCATGTCTGTGTGCTGTTTTCTGCTAACCCGTTTTGTACTGGCCGGTGTGGGAGCCCCAAGGCAAAGCTCCTCTTTGCTACTTGTGGTGTCAAAATTGTAACCATGCAGTAGAAGCCCGCAAAGGTTTTGTACAGGAGATCCTTGGCTACTCAAAGCCTTTGGGAGGAGAGAAGAAAGTGGAGGGTGGTCAGGGGAACAGAAAGCATATATAATCAACCGTTTTTTAAGCAGGGTTCCTCATGGAACATTCTTAATGACATTTTTATCACCCTTGCTGATTTAAAATAAAAGCACGGATGAACACGTGAACGCTGCATGTGGGTTAAACCAACAGCTCATCTGCAGGTCGCCGTACTTACCACGCCGCGCCTTGCCAGCCCCGCACCGCGCTGCGCAGCGGCCGTGCGCAGCTGCGCCTCGTGGCACAGAAGCACCACGGGTGACATCGGTTTTGGTTAATAAACACAAGCCGAGGACTTCTCCCGAGCTGGACTTCGTGGTTAGGTGAAGCTGACTTCCCTACCGTGCCAAGAGTACGTAAGGATCCTACAGAAATCCTTCTGCTCCACTTACGTGGTTTGAATAGTTTGCGTTAATACCTGTTTGTCAGGAAATGAGAGTGTTTTCCCAAGAAACAGCGACTCTCAGTGTTCAGGTGCAACCAGAATATACACACAGCACAAAGCAATGCATCCGCGTAGAAAAGGCGAAATAAAAATCCTCAGTCCCTTTCAAATTCCAGAAACACGTTTTGAAGCTTCCCAAGGCTGCCTGACCCGGCTTTCTGGTCTCCACACGCTGATTTTGACCCCAGCTCTGCCGGTCGGCTGAGTAAATACAACCACTGCTCTGCCCGCTCCTCCTTATTTACCTGGGAAAGGTTCCGGTCTTAAAATCCACCTTTTCCTTGCCCATCGCTAAGGAGAACGCGACGTTATTCAGAAGCAAGGAACCACTTTCTGTGCGTGAAAAAGGTGCAGAGCAACATCCCGGCGAGCAGGTGCGGACGCTCCTGTTGCCGTACCTGGGTGCCACGTGGGAGATGCTGTCGCATCCCAGCAGGGCTCCCGGGAGCCCAGGCACGGACGCAAACCGTCCTGGTGCTGGCTAACGTCGGGAACGCCTCGCTGACGCCCTTTCCTTTCCCTTCCCAACCGTTACTCGTTGAATCGATGCTCGCAGGAGACCTCCGACCGCTCGGGCAGACCCTGGCTGAGAGGCGAGGATGGTGGGGGGGCAGACTCTGGGGGCCCCATGTGAAAGGACAGGCTGCTGCTGAAGGAGGAGTGAGAAGTTAAGGCCCCCAAATAGTCCCCCTCCTACCAGGAAATCCCCAGTGAAAGACCCTGTTAGTCCCCTGAAGCTTCCCCAGGGCCCCTCTCAGGAGCACTCGTGCTGCTGTGACGGGGCAGACGTGCCACCTCTGCCAGGAGCCGTTAAAGATTACACTTCTCGTACTTTTGTATGAAGTGATATAAATCACCCCACCTGCTTTTTCCTACTTTGTTTTGGGTCTATCACTAGGGGAAGGGCTGTGGAAACCGTGGCAGCTTCTTAATGTCGCTTCCTATTTCAAAGTCAAATCAAGTTTAAATCCTTACGCCTGCAAATACTTTATATCCCAATGAGGGAAGCAGCCCCACCAGCCGCGTTACGGAGGAACGACCACTCGCCCATACAAGTTAAAAGTCCAGTTAACTTTTCCTGCGCAGGACAAGAGCCAGGATTGCCTACAGCCGAGTTCACACGTCACCGCACAACCGCGCTTCCATCGCTGACGCGAAGGGCAAGCAGCTTTCAACGGAGCATGAGGGAGGAAGGGTGCTGCGGTCAAGACTCTGCCCGGGCACAAACACGCTCATACACCCCATCTTTTTTTCACCAGAGCATGGGAGGAGACCTGGTTACTTCTGCAACACACAGTCGATCCAATCTGGTTTGTTTCCCTTGGTGATTAAGTCATGCAAAGCGTAAGGACACCGACGGTTCTCCTAAGCACAGAAACTCCACGTTCCCCCTCCTGCTTGTGTTTCCTAAGAAGCCCAAGCCACTGCCAGTTGCTTTGTCGCTCCTAAGGCAATTTCTGAGTGCTGCAATTCAATTTCCCTTGCCCAATGACAGCAGAGAGAGCACGCTAACCAGGTCACGCGATGAAACACGAACCAACGGGCCGACACTAATGCACACCAAGGGTCACCCGCACAGCGCCTTCAACCCACCCCGTGCTCAGCAACGGGGACACAAACAATACTCGCATGTCTCGGCTAGATATGGATGACCTAAATACCTTAGTTTCAAAGGCAGCAATGTGCAGCGTGAACATCTCCCGCTCTTGCCACGGCTCCATCGAACTTGCGAGGAAAACCCAAGGAGGGTGGTCTCGGTTCCCACGGCAGGTCCCACGCCATTGCTGTCTTTTTTAAAATTCTGTTAGGAATTCCGTTTAGCAAGCACAACGCGTATCTACCTTTGTTAATCGTCTTCTCCGGTTTTACCGATTATTACGACTGCCGCCCCTCTCTCCTCGCAGATTACAGACCGGAGGCTTTTCCTCCCGCAACCTCAGCTTGCGAAACGCAAAGGTAAGTCGCAAATGAGGCAAAGTAGCCTCGTTACGCAAAGACACAACCCAGGGAGCCGCTCAGGCAGTCAAAGCAGGACGTTCCCGCCGTGTACAGCGGCGGCAGAGAGCCCTGCAGCTCCTTGTGACGGGCTTGGCAAAGGCAGGTGCAGAGGCAGGTGCGATGATACCTTACAGTGCCTTGTGCGTTGGATGGGTGTGTGGACCTAGAAATCACAGGTGCAGCAAGTTCCCTTCATTTTATTTACGTCTTTCTGATCCAGACATAGAGAACTACCGCCTTTCCCCAACTCCCACCGTGTGGCTCTTTGTGGCAGGGAACTGGAGAGAGAGTCTGCCCTTTATAAAAGACTACTTGCTCTTAGGGAGCGATGGCTTTGCACACAAAGCCCTTCTTTAGCTGCTGCAGGAGGATGGGTGCTCGGTCCTTAATACAAACGGTGCGATACACCTCGAAACAACTTCACAAGTGCAGAGCCGCACGCTGGTTTTAAGGGCAGGGACAGGCGGGGGGCAGGCTATCCACCCAGCCTTGCTTAACCAGCTCTTCGCTCAGTCTCGTTTGAACAGACTCACGGCAAACCCGTTGTTCGTGAGCCTTTTGCAGCGAGACAAGCTCACCCTGCAAGTACGCTGATCCCAACGCCCCCGCGCTAACTGAGCTTAACCAGGCGAGCCCCTGCTCCGTGGTAAAGGCTGACCGTATCTGAACGGCAGCTCCAGCCGCCCGAAGCGCGGTTTGACTGAGAGAAGCGCAAAAAGCCCCCGTGAGACCCTGTGACTGTTGCCAACGGGGCGCCGAGCGCGCGACGGAAAGCTGCTCTCCCTACGCGCCCAGCTTTGCAAGCGTTTTTTTGGGCACCGGAGATGCAGCAGGGCTCTCTCCCTCTCGTGGCTCCACGCCAGCAACGAAAGCTCTACAAGCCTTTTCGTACTCACAGAGACATCTGTGCAGCCCCCAAACCTTCCACGGCTTAATACAGCTGGAGGTGCCCTGACCATAGTGAGCATCTCCACAGAAAATGAAGATGGAGGAACAGCACCCAGCTCACTCTCTCAGCTGCCTCCTCTTCGTGTTCTCTAAGCGAGAAGCAATAAAAGCCGATTTACGTCATTAAAGCCGGCAGATGTGACGGATGCACACAGACGACAAATCAGCTGACTGAAGAGTTGCGGCTTTTACTGCTGGGTTTTTGGAGAGGAACCGCAGAGGAGACCGAATGCTCGGGGGTTCAGCTGGGAGATGGCCAGAGCCTGTGGGCGCTGCGTTTTCCACCCGCCGTTTGTGCTGGGGGATAATTGAACGGGGCAGACAAGATCTGACACCGCCGTTTTTTTCCCCGTTTGCGTCGGCCCCGCTCAGGGATGTTTATCTGGGTTAGGTGGGGGCGTCCTGCGGGCGCGGCGGTGGCGACGCCGAGTCCTTTCCCCGTTTACACCGCATGTGTAAATGAACAGCGGCTGCCTCTGCCCTCCCGTTGCTCAGCACCCCCAGAAACGCTTTGTGAAAAAGGGATTGAAACAGCAAGCAAATGTCAGCGCTGCGTCAGAGCGCAGCTTCGACTTCGCTCTCGCGTCCGGAAAGCAGGCGAGAGCCTGCTTTCCGGACACGAGNGGCGCGGCGGTGGCGACGCCGAGTCCTTTCCCCGTTTACACCGCATGTGTAAATGAACAGCGGCTGCCTCTGCCCTCCCGTTGCTCAGCACCCCCAGAAACGCTTTGTGAAAAAGGGATTGAAACAGCAAGCAAATGTCAGCGCTGCGTCAGAGCGCAGCTTCGACTTCGCTCTCGCGTCCGGAAAGCAGGCGAGAGCCTGCTTTCCGGACGCGAGAGCAAAGTCGGAGCTGCACAAATCCCGGTTTTTGCAGCGGGGCACTTCAGCCCAGAGGCTGAGCTGGCACCCTGCTCGTCACTGGGGTGGTGCCGGGTGCCACACAGTTGCTGGCAGAGCTCAGCGTCCCCGGCAGAGACGCCGTAACCTCCATCTCGGAGGAAGCCGGGTTGAGACTGACATTTCAGAAACGGCACTGGCATTCAGGCCCTTCCATTTCGTGCTCCGCGGCTTTGAATCACGGGCTCTGGCTTGCGTAGACTGGCACCCGAAGGTGACCTGTAGCAAAGGCTGCCTTCGGCTTCGCGGTTTGGGTGTCACAGCCCCAGTTCTACCTACAAGGCACCTTGCTCCCTGCTCAGATCACAGCTCCACTCCCTGCCCAGGGCTCTGCCCTCAGCCTGCGGTATCCGTCTTGATCTCCCCNTTTCAGAAACGGCACTGGCATTCAGGCCCTTCCATTTCGTGCTCCGCGGCTTTGAATCACGGGCTCTGGCTTGCGTAGACTGGCACCCGAAGGTGACCTGTATCAAAGGCTGCCTTCGGCTTCGCGGTTTGGGTGTCACAGCCCCAGTTCTACCTACAAGGCACCTTGCTCCCCGCTCAGATCACAGCTCCGCTCCCTGCCCGGGGCTCTGCCCTCAGCCTGCGTATCCGTCTTGATCTCCCGGGTGTTTCCCCTGCCCAGCCGCAGAGCTCTACGGCACTGAGCCAATGGCTGGGTTTTTCAAATCGCGTCAGGAGATTTTCGTTCCTTCCCAGTAAATCCCACAGGAGCGAGCACCCTCGAGCATTATCAGGGGCAGGGTCAGAGGGAGGGGACAACTGAGGATTATAAATAAGCGGACGTGAGAGGGTGTAGGGTGTCCCAGTCAGTCTGGAGGCACATAGGCGCGGTATTAATATCACCCTGAACTCCGGCATCGATACCACCCAACCAGCGAGGTGACTTCACCAAACAGTTCGCCAGAGCTCATGAACCTGGCCCGAAGAGGCTAGAAACCACAGCCCCTCCGGTCTTTCTGGGAAGAGATGACCGAGAGCCACCAGCAATCGTCTCCTCCACTCGTTCCTCGTCGACGGCTTTTTGCAAGCCTGACGTCTTTACCCGCAGGAGAACAGGGACCCTCCGAGAGACAGAGCTGGCAGGAGCGGGCCCTCCGTGCTGCCGCAGACCGGGCGCAGATGAAATCATTGCCGAAGTCCGAGCACGGCCTCCGATTCCTTTGCGTTAGACAAACGCAACTAGGTGCCCGCCGCGCTCCTCGCTAGTCCCAAAAGCATGCATCCCCATCACACTGGATGAACGGCCAGAACACGGTAATGACTCTCCTCGCATTCTTTCCGTGTATTTAATTCACCTGTATTAATTGCACTCTAATACCACGGAGCACACAGCTCCTTGCTAGCTTTATTTCCAGATGGTATTTTGAGCCTAATGTCACAGCGGGAAGTCATAAAGGCTCTCCTAGAGCAAATTACCTGCGGAATCAAACAGTTCCAGTCTCACACTCGGGAAAATTAATTTCTGTGGCCCAAAGAAATAGGTAATGCTCCCAGCCCGAGCCTGCCTCGGGCGTGCAGGGCTGTCATGCACCTCTGCACCATGGCATGACTGCTTCCTTGCGTTTGTTTTAAAAGCTCACCCAGCTATATCTCCTCTCCTTCTGCATATAGGGTCCCATTAACACGCTTCGAAAACACACAGGTCAGCTAGAAAGGAGAAATAAACACTGCGACTTTACCGGTGCAAGGAAACGTTACCTGGGCGTGCAGGACTTGATTTTGAAGAGCGTGGAGGAGGACAAAGCTCCCCAGGATTTCAGAGTCAAGGAGGGGGGTGATTGATTGACAAAAGCACGTTACCGTAGCACCCCAGCGAGCATTCGGCGATCTCTGAGCAGTTGCTGGCTACGCAGTGTCCCAGAAAGAAGTGCAGGGGCCACCAAGACCCGGTTAGACTCACCGTGGTTTCGTCTTCATGGAGCACCTGGTCATAGCCACTCAGCGCGACGCAGAAAATGATCGCTGTGACATCCTCGAAGCAGTGGATCCACTTCTTGCGTTCTGACCGCTGGCCCCCGACATCAAAGAGCCTACGTACGGCACAGGGGAAGACCATCAGCACCCGCGCTTTCCTAATTGGGAGGAAACTGTAGCAGTCTTGGCGTTTTCTGACCGTGTGGTCCCTGGAAGGCTCCAAACACAGAGCAACGGGTCTTTAAACCACTGGCTCGGTCTGCTCCCCCAGGGCCTGGAGCCGAGGAGGACCAGGAGGAGCAGTTACAGCTGGGGATGTGGGGGTGTGGGGGAGAGCCTCAGCAGCGCGCTGGGTCCCAATGGGTCCGCGGAGGCAGAGACCTCGCGCTCTTGAGTTTCACACGCTCGAAGTACTGCGCGTGCAGCTTTCTGTCCTCACGCCCTCTCCTCTCCACCGGCCGGCACCATGAGGGTCAGCACCTGGCATTAAGCACATGCGACTGACCCGCTTCAGGGAAAAGCTCTGGCCAAATATTTTGACATTTATGAGCTTGATCAGACTTGGGGCCAATCTCATACTATACCTCCCAACAGAGCGTTGTCGTTTGGGTTAGAAGAAGGTACTGTGAACTCCCATCTTAAAGGCAGAGACTTTTCGAGACAAGATCGCCAAACGTTTCGTGTGGTTAACCCCCCAAAACGCAGTCTCCTCTGCAGTGGGAGCCATCCGTGTGTTCCCCAGCGATTTAACAATCTCTCCTTCGGCAGCTATGGGTAAACCCTGTGACAAATACACGCCCTGAAAATTTACCACTACGTGCAGTTTCAGACTAACCTGAAGTGGAGGTTTTTGAATGTGAAGTGGGTTTCTACGATGCCAGTTGTTTTGACCCTGGTTCGGAGAATATCCTGCTCCGTGGGCTGGTAGTCTGCAGCTCCGATTCGATCTAAGCTGTCTAGGTAGCTAAAAGAAGAGAAAGGGAAGAGAAAGAGAAAACACATAAGAATAGGACACACATTAATCTTTGTCAATCTATCTCAGATGAATCCTTCAGCTTCCTATTAATCTTTTCCAATCTCATTTGTTCATGGCTGAACGTACTGTCGTTAAAGGGGAAAAAAACCCTAGTCTGGGCAGAAAGAAACGTTAACAAACCCCACCAACCCGAGCATAAATCTGATCGTGAACTGAAAGCAGGAAATTAAGTGTGTGTGTGTTGTGAACCCTGATTGCAATCTGTGAAAACATGCGGTTTTAATATTACTCGCTATTTTTACACCCCGAGGCACGAAGGTCCCAACCAGCCCATTGTGCCGGGTGCCGTACGCACGCGTGCTCTTCTGTAAGGTTTTACTCAGATAAGAGGTTGGAGGATATAGGTCTCGCTCCCGGCACTGAGAGGTCAAGCCACCTTTGGGAGATGCCGCTGTCTACGCTGGCAAGGGAGGGAGGTGGAGCAGCTTGCTCCGACGAGATGCCTTGCCTTCAGTTGGCTCAAATTCAGGGAGATGAATGTGCCCGAGCGAGCCACTGCTTCAGTTCGAAACCCAGCACAGGGCTGGGACGCCGGGAGACGCAGCGTTTGCACAAAATCCAGCGGCCCGATTAGATAGTGACAGTCTGGGAGTTTAAACTGAGGGTTTCGGTGGCGCGGAGGGGACATTCCGCTTTCTAAACCACTTGGATAGTTTGAAAACATTTGCCCTTATTCTGCTCTAGACGTAAAATCTATGACCGTAGGCAATGCCTCCCCAGGCTGAAACTTTGGGTATAAAGTCCTGTTTTTCGGAGTGAAATGTCTCTGCAGAGGTACCCAACAGCTGCGCACGCACGGCCGCAATCCATTTTTTCACGCAAGACATTTTTTTGAAACAACTCAGCCCAAACAAATATAATTTGTAAAGGAAAGAGGAATTTAGGTGACAATTGAATGCCAATTACAAACACAGAGCCGCATCACACGGTAAAGTCTTTCCCACTGCTGTCGAGCCCCACGCGGGCTCCGGTTCCTCTTCACGGGGGTTTGATGTGCGTTACAGGGCCGAAACGTGTGCCTCTGGCCCCAGGAGCACCAACCTAAGGCACACGAGATGCTTTCAACACACCGTGACTATAACAAAGCCCAGCGCCAAGGCCTTTTCTGCTCCTCACAGCGCCCCACCGGCGAGGAGGCTGAGGGTGCGCAAGGAGCTGGGAGGGCACCTGGCCGGGACAGCTGACCGCAGGGATATCCCACACCACAGGACGTCCTGCTCAGCGCACACAGCTGGGGGACGACGAAGGAAGGGGAGGCATTCGGAGGGACGGCATTTGTCTGCCCAAGTCACCGCTACGTGTGACGGAGCCCTGCTTTCCTGGGAACAGCCGAACACCCCGCCTGCCCACGGGAAGCGGTGAATGAATTCCTTGTTTTGCTTTGCTTGCACGCGCAGCTTTTGCTTTACCTATTAAACCGTCTTTCTCTCAGCCCACCACATTTCTCACTTTGACCCTTCCGATTGTCTCCCCACTGCACCGCGGGGCAGCGAGCGGGCGGCTGTGCGGGGCTCGGTCGCTGGCTGGGGTTAAACCACACAAGGTGTTAGCCGGAGGATGGCGGCTTTGCCCAGCGCAGCTTGCAGAGAAGAAAGGGTATTGAGAGGAGCGGTGCAGCTGTGCATAAGGAAAAGACGTCCCCGGTGAGTCTGAATTTACCGGTGAGTATGAGTAAGTACGAGCCGCAATCATTCACATGAGACAGCCATGATGTCTAAGCCTGGCTTCCTCTTTCAGTTTAGAAAATGTGGGGTTTTTTTTTTAACATAGAGCGTGGGTTTAGTCCCGACGAGTAACCCATCCACACCGCCTTGCTAGTGAGCACGTTCCCCCCTGTGCCTTGCCAAAGTGCTTGGCCCGGACGCACTGCCCTGCCCCGCCGCTGGAGCTGCTTTCCCTGCCGCTCCAGAGCGCAGGAAAAGGCTTTCCATTTGCGTCCTGGAGGGAGTGCTCCGTGCCCGGGCTCCGGAGCAGGACGCCCGCTGCGCTGGGGCCCTGCGCTCTGCTACCCAAACCCCCTCACTGCCACTGGCTTCCATGCCTACGCCGCCAGCCCGGACAAGGCAACGGACAACCAAACTCTACGCTAAGGTTGCGTCGTGTGTTGGCTACCCATCATTTTTATCATTCCTTTTCGCTGAAGAATCGCAAGAATCGCGTCACGCAGACCAAAGTATAGAAGCTAGGCAGGCTTATTTTTATTGCGCCCTTTTCCAAGCATTTAAAGCCATTGTGGTTTTGTGACAGATGCTCCCTTAATAGCCTTATGATGGGCCCTGGATGGATGAATGGGGCTTCATTTGAAATCAGATCCTCCGCTGCGATGCGACGGCTGACGCCACGATCGCTCATCTATTCACAACTGGTGTCAACTCCTGTTATTTAGAGACAGCTGCATTTCTTCGCATGTCCCCGCAGACCGAGGCAGCTCCGCAGTGCTGTTATCCAGAGCGCCAGGCTCTTCTCTGTCCTTAGGAACAAAATTCTTCAAGGTGATGGTAAAAAGTGGAGGTGTAAGAGAGGGAAGGATTTTTCTTCTCCCCTTGCAGCTCTTGGCAGTGCCCTGAAGACCTTTATCTCTTCCCCCATCTTTATTTTCTGTATTTTCCCACGATTCGACTCTCTTCAATTTAACACTCCCTACTAATTATTCTTGCCTTTGAGATCCTGCTTTAATGCTGGGAGTGCGGCAAATGAAGAAATCCGCTGCAAACTGGCCAAAGGACTTGGCATCGCAGCAGCACACTGATGGAGGAGTTCGTTACTGTAGTTAACGCCTTCAACCCGCGATGATTTTCTTGCGAACAGCAGCACCCTTTAAACCCCAGCCCGCGGGCTGGGACTTCAGGGGGTGCTCGCTCTCGCTACCAGCATGCGCAGCCTAGGGCTCTTCCACGCGGCGTTCCCCGCGGCTGCCCGAAGGTGAATTAGCTCCAGATTTGATTTGATCCTGCACGCAGGCTGGCTCTGGATCCCACACACAACCTGGCTCTGAGGCTTGCAGAGCCTCTGCTCCCTTCGCATCCTTGTCCGCGGCACTGCCGCAGCCTCGTGTGCCTGGCTCCACCCGAGCCGCTCTGGGGGATCAGAGGTTTGGGAGCTGATGCAGCCCGCCGGCCTCGCGAGGGGGCAGGATGATAGCGATAGAGGGAGGAGAGCCGAGCAGGATCCATCCCACCCACCCCCTCCTCCCTGACAGCATCCAGCTTCCAATCCCAGTTGGGATATCTCCGTAGGAACCTTGGCTGGGGAGGGGGGGGTGTCTCTAGCACCGGTCTGGGTGAGGGCACTGCTTCCCAGTGCTTAACTGGTGCTCCGACAGAGGAACCCTCAGTATCCCCAACACTCAGCCTGTCCTGGCTTCAGGCGAGCTGAGCCCTGTGAGTCTGGTGCCTCGAGGTCTCTCCGGCGTTGATGCACCCAGCGCGGCTGCGGGGCACCCCGGCTCTGATACCCGCTTCCCAGCACACTCTGCCTTTTCTATTAGCCCCTGTCTTCATCTCTTTCCTCATCTCTAGTCGTTTCCATCTTTCTCCAGGTGCTTCTCAATGACTTAAACTCTTCCAGGTGCCTGGGTCTGCTTTTCGTCCGTTCCTGGTACTCTCGATGAGGGTCAGCCATTCATTTACAGGAAGGTATACAACATTTTCAGTGCTGGTTTTGAGGCCGCATTCCAAAACTGTTTACTCCTCTGGCTGCTCTCCCCTGGAATTTCTCCCATCTCAGGCTGCGGCAGATATTTTTTTCCCCTGGACTCGGCCACGGCTGAGCTGGACCCCATCGGCGCACGCACCCCACGAAGCTCCACTGGAGGAGCGCGCTGCGGCACGGCTGCCACGCTGACATCCAGCTGCGGGAGTGGGAGGCTCGGGCAGGCTGCTGTTTGGATGCTGAGCTGATTGTAGCTGCTGGTTGCTCTCCTTGGTTCCTGCTGGAGGCATCTATCTCTGAGGCTTCACCGGAGCGCCGGTGCTCCGCGCCCACGCTGCGTGGAAGGACCTGCTGGTGCGCTGGGCGCGATCCCGAGCTGGCAGAGAGTGGGGGCATCGGGGGTGTCACCTTTTTGGGAACAGGGCAACCCGAGCGGGGACAAGTTGCCACACATGGCGCTGGATGACAGCGCTCCTGGTACGCCCTTTGAACCGCAGATCTCAAGGCCGTACTGTTGCTGGAGAGAACTGGTTGTCGCAGCCGACAGGCTCGATGACACGCAATCCCCTCAGAAGATGGCATCTGTTTAACCAGCAGAAATAAGAGCACTTGGGAGGCCGCGGAGCGAGCGCTTGGCTCTCCCCCTTCCGCGTCATCTTCGTTGCACGGTGCTGGCATCAGAGCTCCTTCCACTTCCCAGCGCCAGGGCTCGCACCCCGGAGTGGAAGCGTATCCAAAATGACACATGAGCTCTTATCTGCAGCCTGCCTGGCCCAGGGCTTGCAGGGGTTAAAAGAAGCCGAAGAAAGGTTAGAAGGTTTTTGAGTACGTGAGTAACCCTCCAGCATTTATACTCCCGAGTTGAGCAGCTCCATTACCGCTTATATCTTTTATGTTAAACGCTTTGTTTTGAAGCAGATTGCAGGTTTCTGAGTCACTCAGTTTATCGGGCTCAGGGAGGTGAAGCCCAACTATATTACGCTGCTAAAAGCAAAATGCCCGAGAAACGGCATTTCCCCAACACAGGGAGAGGAGCTCATCGAACTGAGGCGGCAGAAGGCAGACACTCCGTAAGGACTAGCTGATATTAAATATCTCCACACAGTAATGTTGAAAATGGGGAGTAAATACAGTCTCTCGCGCCTTCGTTTGCTGTTTCCAACGGCGTGTGGTAGCAGCACGGTTGGTGCTGGCGACGCTGCGTGCAGAGAGGACCGTTGTCCGAGTTACCCCGTGGGAACAGACCGGTGGCAGCAGCCTACGTGCAGCGCGTGGGCAGGGACCCCTCTCCGCAGGCACTCTGCCACCTTCTCCGGGGTTGTACTGGCTCTGCTGGCTGCCCCCTCGGGTGAAGAAGTGTAGCTGAGGTCACTGCCTGCGGTCACAGCTGGATACCTGCGGGAAGGCTTACACAGATGTGCATTCACGTCTGTTGAGGTTAACGGCAATAGAATGGTTAAACGTCTGTCGGGGTTTTCTTGCCTCAGCGGTGACAACTCGTGCAGTGTTTTTGCAGGCAGCGTCCAGCTCACCCTGCGCGTGCCCGAGGGGGTCACACCACGCCGGGGCCCAGCTCACGTCCTCGGTGCTCGAGAAGCGGCAGTGCGGCGGCAGCCACAGCTCGGGTCTGGGTCTGGGTCTGGGGCCGGTTTGCAGGCGGCGGGGTGGTAACTTCAGGAGAGCAAGCCTGGAGACAGCAGCATCTTCCCAGCAGCTCCTCCGTCCCGCTGGTCCTGGCCTCTGTCCACGTCTGCTCCGTGAAGGCAAGGCTGTGCGTGGGACAGCCCGGCCTCATTTTGTTGGCTTGCGTTGTGTTTGATTGGAAAAGCAGATCCTCATTTGTCAACAGACGCAGCTGAGTCACCGCCGGGTTATTTTCTACTCCGTGTGCAGAGGCGCTCGAGGGTCAGCTCCAACACCGTGTCCTGGCACATGCGGAGATTTTAATCAAGATTGTCACGAGCAGGAGTCATCTCATCTCACTCCAGATGCTTATGCGAAGATGTCTCCACCTGAGTGCTCCGTCCTAGTCCACGGATGGAGACGGGCATTTCTCACATCCGTTACCCATGCCTGACCTTAGCTTGTACCCCAACTTCTCCCCTTCTTTCACTGATGATCAAATATCTCGATGTATGTTTAGCATGACACCCATTTAATATTTAGTGATTGTAGAGTAAGGATTCAGAGGATAAGCACTGGGCTTACGGAGCGTCAGCAGTGGCTCTACAACAGCATAGTAAACTCATAGTATCTCCCACCAGGAGAGAAAAACTGTGTGGGCGCGACTTCCCGAAGGTGTGATACGGCTCGGTATGGGTACCCAGGGCAGCCGGCGCTGGGCACACACCCAGAGGCTGTGGCACTGCAGTGGTTTTCCTGCAGATGCCATGCCCAGCCATATCTGCTGCATTGTTTTAGGGGAAGCGGGAAAAAAAAACCCATCCCACTGTCAGAGCCCAGCACCCATCCAGCACACACACCCCCCCGGTGACGCAATACATCTCTTAAATAATCATCGGTTATGAAAGACCTGAAACGCAGCCAAGCAGTGGCGTCGTGTCCCTTCAGAAATCAATCCCACCTAAGGGCAGGGCACGCGACGTACACACGAGTGCGCGGAGCCCTCCTAACGAAAGCCAGAAGGCGTTAAGTGCTGCTCCTCAGGGCTTCCACGTGGGTCACGGCAGGCAGGACGAAGAGACATCAGGGGATAAGTGATTCAGCTAAAAGAGCAAGAGCATCGTCTGGCGTTTTCTGAGGCCAGTCCACGGAGGTCTTGGGAACTCGCTCCTGGACCTTAGACCGTGCATTTTGTGTTTCTGGCTGTGTTCCCCGCTCGGTCCGTCCTGCCTCGATGGGCATCACATGAATTACACGGCAGGCTTGGCCGCCCTGCCGCTGCTCCTGATGATAAATCTCGTTTCACGTCCAACCAGATGAGGCAGTGGCACGGACGCTCCCCAGCTGCCCTCCCCCAAATCCAACCAGCCACAAGCCACTTCTGGTGCCTGCTTCTTGTGGGTTGCTGACAGCAGGAGTGACGGTCACCAGGCCCAGAGATTACTGGCGTTACTTCCCTGAATGAGCTCTGCTGGATGTGCTGAGTTTTCCTTACTGTCCCCTGGGAAACGAGGAGGATGGTCCCTGCTATTAAAGCACGGTGCCAAGCCTTGACAAGAAAGACGCTACACTGCGATGCGCGTTTTTCGCCCCGCGCTGAAGCAGGACCCCGCCGCTGGCCGGGGCCGCAGGCGGTTTGCTCAGACCTTGCTGAGCGCAAGAGGGAGGTGCGTCCACGGGAAAGGAGAAGGAGCCGTGCAGCAGGCTGCACAGGGCTCGCGCATCAAGATCGACCCGACAAGTTGATATTAGTACTAATGATAGGCAGGGGGAACGAACAAAAGCAGGTTGGAGTTCAGCTGTCCTAGTTAGACTTGCAGTTTTCCAAGGCATGACTGGATCCAGAATAATTTTTAGTATCATCGCATACAGATGAGCAGAATCACTAAACAGCAACCGTGTAACAAAGGTACTTCGGGGCATGCAGGGTCTCCAGGCGTAAGCTGCTGTCTGACTCCGCTCACGGGTGCTCGTTTGGCCAGCGATATAGCACGGGCTTGTTACCTCTAGAACGAAAGGACGCCGTGGTGCAGTCTGAGTTTGTGATCAGAGAGCTCTGGCCGGGGCAGAGGTGCGCCTTGGAGGAAACGCCAGCGCTAACACCCCGCTCACAAACGGTTTTGGAGCCACCCTGGGAAAGCAGGTTGGGCTCACCCTTCTGCAATGACATTTGAAAATGGGACAGTATGTAAGAGGGGATGACAAAGATTTTTTTTTTAATATATTGAAGCCCTTACTAAAGAGAAAAACAATGTGTCTGGATCAGATCACTGACCCACCCAGCTTAACGAGTGCCCAAGCGCAGACGTTGACAGAAGCGTCCGAATGCAGGGCAAGCACCCATTACTCAGACCGTTTTCCCAGCCTCCGATACTTCATATGGACAACGGGGTTTCAAAGAGAAGAGTAAGATCTTTATATTTATTACGCCTCAATGATTTTTCTTCCAGAAATATGTTTAGGCACTTTTTGAAGCGACGTGAATTTCTAACAGCCACATCTGCAGCAAGGAATTTCCCAGCTCAGCTACCCCGGCTCTGAAAAACTGCCTTTCTGCTCTTTGAACTGCCATGTCTGAGTTTAACTTTGTCCGTTATTGCACGGGAACAGCTGTCCTCTCTCCTCCCCATTCCCCGCTTGTTCCTCTGTAGACACCTCCGCAGACATCTCCGTAGACCTCCACACCTCCCCCCCGCGGAGCAGCTCTGCTCTGCTCCCGAGACATTCCTGCATGGAAGCTCTTCGGAGCCTTTCATCACACCAGGAAGGGGTTTTCCTGATCTCCCGGATCCTATCCGAGACGGGGAAAGGAGGGAGCCACAACCGCCGTGTTCCGTACGTAACCCTCTGCTTTACGGCTACTTAATGCGATGCCACTTGGAGGACCAGACGGTTCGACACCTGCCCCCTCGGAGCTGCTGCCGGGGCACATCTGGTGAACACGGTTTGCCAGCAGTGGTGCAACCCCTTTTAGAAGCGTCCTCATCCGGGCAATACTGCTGTTTACATAAAGCCTCCGTGGTTTAAATCACCGCTTCGCGCAGAGCTGCTGGCCACAGGGCACCCTCGCCTTTGTTTTATAAGCAAAAGATTTTTATGGGGGCTGGCCAGATCTTTCCGGCGGCGCTACGTAGACGCGAGCCCGCCGGGATGACGCATGGCTCAGGCTGCGCAAGGTCTTCTCTCCCGGTGGTCCTGCACGCAGGTGTCCTCCACATGCCAGGGCAGACGCAGGCGCTCCTTGAACTTCGGCTGAAGGAGGGGAAGGCTCAACAGCTCCAGTCTAGCTCTTGCTTTATGTAAGCCTCTGCTTCCTTCTGATGACCAGCTCTGAAGGACAGCAGCTGAGATGGAGCGGAGGTGGGGCACGGTGGGACTCAGCACCCTGGAAGCGAGCAGGATCTATGTCTAAACCTTTAAGCGACAGAGTAAGTGGGTTTGGTGCTATTTTTTTTTTTTTTTTNGGCAGACGCAGGCGCTCCTTGAACTTCGGCTGAAGGAGGGGAAGGCTCAACAGCTCCAGTCTAGCTCTTGCTTTATGTAAGCCTCTGCTTCCTTCTGATGACCAGCTCTGAAGGACAGCAGCTGAGATGGAGCGGAGGTGGGGCACGGTGGGACTCAGCACCCTGGAAGCGAGCAGGATCTATGTCTAAACCTTTAAGCAACAGAGTAAGTGGGTTTGGTGCTTTTTTTTTTTTTTTTTTCTCCAGGACTGCTGTTATAAACCTGCTGGCAGTGGAGCTGAAGGCTTTTTATACCGTCAAAAAAAAAAATAAAAGAAAGAAAGGAAAGAAAAGGAGACGCTAAAAATAAGCCGCAGGGAGTTCGGGATAATGAAGGGCTTGTTCCGGGAAGCGGCCCCGATCAGAGGACGCAGCCCCCGTGCTGCAGCGAGGCTCCCAGCGCGTCCGCACGAGGCGGCACGTTCACCCGCGCGGCACTCGGCCACTCGGCCCAAACAGGGGAGAGGCATCAACCAACGCAGCCCGCCGTGGCCACGGCCCCCAGCGAGCAAAGGCACAACGGCTCGCTCGCCCCAGCGCTCCGTACATTGCACGGCGGCCGATTCGACTCGGCCCCAAGGCGATCTCGCGAGCTAATTACTCAGAATGCCTCCAACCCTGGAAAGCAGACTGTCGTGACCGCGGATGAAACCAGTCTCGCCAACTTCAACCTTTTGATCAGCCGCTGGACAGGGAGCCCCGAGCGAAGGGCCAGGACACCTGTTACACACTTGTGGCAGGAGGGGAAGTAGCATTAACTTCTCCATTTCTAAGCTGGAAGGGAAAAAACAGATATAGCTGCAGTGTTTTGGTAGTGGTAGGTGTCTGTCTGTGGCAGGGACGGCACTGGCGAGGGATTTAGATCTCATGCTACGAAGGTAAGCATTAGTTAATGAGACCTGCGCTCTCGTATCAAGTAGATAGAGGATGCCCATAGCTGGATGACGGCACAATTACGAAGAGCGGGGCGGGTCCGTTGGGAGCCGACTTCAATCGGGGGCCTCATTTATACACTCACTGTGCTGAGGAAGACGGGTTGCTGGTGTTTCTGGATGTTCTCATCCGTCCCTTTTCCTGACCTAGTAGCAAGCTATAGGGATTTCTGCTTCCAAACCCCACTTAAGCATCCCCGCCAGAAGCCACGGGTACCAACACCAGCCAACGCTCTGCCATGGACAGGGGTGACCCACAACCAGCAAAAGTAAAACCTGGAAATTTTACCCTTGGCTGCAGGCTGCAAACGTCTTCGTTATCCCAGACGTAGGTGGATGTCTTGGGTGTGCCAAATCAGCGCTACACAAGTGCACTTTCTGGTCCTTCTCAGCGGCTGTCGGGCTGAGGCTCCTCCGAGAACGGCTCTGCTTGCGGTATCACAGCACTTTGCTTTCGGTCCAGGCCGGATCCAGAAGCAGAGCCACGTAAGGGAAAATTCCTGGAGTTTCTCACCCCTTTATAAAATGCTCAGCCTAATCACTAGGAGGAGACTTGCTTGCCGTGTATGAAAATAACTCGATCCTTCCGCTGGGGAAGGCTGTCACCTGGGCCAGGCTGCGCGGGCGAGACCTCCTGCTGACCACCCACTTTTCCTTTCTCTCTTAGGGGCATGAGCCACCCCAGGGAGGTCTGTAGCCATCACACAACCACCCTGGAGGCTTAGGCTCCTGCAGCCCACCTAACCGCCGTTTGGGTCGCTCCTGGGTCTCAGCAGGAGGGAACTGATCCCCCTGTTCAACTGAAGATGCATTAGGAACGTGCACGTGACAAAAATCAGCTTGGGACCCTCCGTACGGGACAGCCCGGTCGCAGAGCTAGTGTGGGAGAAGAGCGGAGGACACCATCTCCAAGGCACGCTCCTCCACGAGGGCTGGGGACAGCTGCTGTCTCTGCACTGGAGGTCGTGCAGAGACTTTGCCCTGCGCCCTGGGCACGCGTCCCTGCCAGAAGCAGGCTTTCTAACGAGAAAGACGGCCTCTGCTGTCTGCCCACGGACCTGCCAGTGACCACGTCTCTCGGGAGCGTGCCGTGGGCCAAGGTGCTGCCGTAAGCCAGGTGGGCAGACCGGGAATCCCCGCCTGCTTGGTGGGAGAAGTTTGAACGACCCAGGAGCACTTCGCTTCCAGGGGGAGGATGGAGCCGGCCCAGGGCAGCGTGAGGTCTGGAAAACATCAGGAGTTCTACCAGACGACGCGGACTTTATTGCCAACAAATGCTTTTGCTGAGCTTCCCCTTGGCCGCAGAAGGGGAGGCGAGCATCTCGAGCAGACGGCCGGCTCGCACAAGCATCGCCCTTGCGCAGCCCGCATTTCTGCGCTCTCTGCTGCCGGAGCACCCCAGCTTTGCTGAGCGCGATCGATGTGTCCTCCCAGCCTCCCCTGGAGCGGGGAAATGTTATTCATCACACTCGCTTTAGGAGGAATAGAAGTACTAAGGGGATAGACGACTTGCCTGCGGACATGACGGGAAGTCTGTGGTGGCGCTTGGAAGTCAGTTTGGGTTCCCGAAATCGCAGTGAGGAGCTTTAACCACAGGCCCTTTCCCTATAGAGTTTTATAACCCTTAAGCAATATGCTTCCACGCTTTTAACGGGGATTTCGCCCATGTAGGGGCAGATATTATAAGGCTGGTAGAAATTTGCTGGGCTGTTATAGGAAAGAAATAGACTTCCTACATAAAGAGCAGCCTATAAAATGGTGTTGCAATTGTTGATTAAATCATAAGTTAACCCAAGAATTTGAGTAGAGATAAATAAATGCTTTTTTTTTTTTGGTGAACCAAGGCAGCTGAAAATGCATGTTGTCATGCACTTCTCTGCTCCACCCAGTATCATCTCGTGCATTCCTATTTGGGTTTTGATGAGTTCTGCACATCAATGACGCTGCATTTCACAAGCCAAGCAGTAATTAGGGATGCATGCAAGATTTATTAATCTGGTGGCACTGCACCAGCTGATGGAAGGATCAGCCGTATCCAATCAATGTTTGAAGCTTCTCAAAATAAAGACCTTCTTGGCTCCCACTGCAAAGTGAAAATAAAAATAACCCCCTGAATCCCAGGAGCGCCCAGTCACGTCCATACGGGGAAGGGAAGGCTGCAGGACGGGCCTGGGTCATACCCGCGCCGTTGCGCACGCTAAGCCTTGCCTTTGCACACCCGTATATGTTGTTCACGTTGGGTCTTCTTCATGCGCTCGCTGCGTGACCCACTTGTCCCTAGGGCTGAGGATTAGACTGACGAAATTCAAGGCGTAAGTGAGGAAGAAGAAGGAGGATGAGCCGTGCTGACGAAGAAGCCTGGGAGTGGGCAGCCAGTGTTCCTCGGGATCACCTCCCGCATGCCGGAGGGTGTCCAGGCCCGGCACGCGTGGGCTTGGCGCCAGCATGACGTGCCACGCTGCGGCGCAAGGGGAGCAGCTGGGGGACCGCAGTCGAAACCACGGAGGTGCGTATGTGGCTTTGCTGTTATGGGAGCACGTGGCAGGGGGTGCAAAGCAGTATGCTTAAAGGCAGATACTGGATTTTGCCCGGTTTTTCTTCAGGTTTTCCCTGTTGATGTGGGCTATACATGCATATAGCTGCTCCCCCCTCCTGTGGAGCAAAGCTGCTTGCTCCCCACTGTCACCGTGAGACGCCCTGAGGAGCCAGGGAGTCCCGCTCTGCGATGCTCTCTGCTGGGGCTTCAGGCAGGGGCCAGGGCTAGTCCTGCACCCAGATTTCTCATCAAGCCGGCGGAAAGCAGCCACGCATCCAGCGGAGTCAGCAGCATCAAAGCAAACCTGCAGCCCTCCCAAGGTACTTCTGTTTTGGGGCGAGGGAAGATAAAGAGCAGGATGAACCGACCGAAGCAAGCAGACCACGTGTTCGGGCAGCTCTGCCGGGCGCTCAGGTGGGCGCCTGCGCAGACGCCAGAGGAACCCTCGGTAAGACAAACAGGTCACGCGGGTGACCTCCGCGCATTTGGCGCCTTTTCTGTTTACTACCAACTATTTTAAGCAGATGCTCTTGAGTCTCCCATAGCGATCGCAGGTGCCTGAATGAACACAGCACGGCCGAGCCCCGCTGCCCTGCCTGTGTGCTCCTCCTCAGAGGAAGCCCCACCGGTGCTGGGAAGGACAGGCGAGTGGGAAACCCACCCAGCCCTGCCCGGAGAGCAGCCGTAGGTGGGAAGAGGTGGCCCCGAGGGACGACCTGGGTGTCCCGCGCTGAAGGCACCTTCAGGGCTGGCACTGCCGCTGCTGCGTGCAGGTGGGACACGGTCGAGACTCTGGGTCACGAGATGCAGCTCTTCATTGTGGGGGTGGGGAGAGGCTCTTACGCCCTTAAGGGTGGTCCCCAGGCAGGATACCGGTAGCGGAGCTCCTGGGGAGAAACGTGTGGCTTTTTCTCCTGAGTTTATTTCTAACATATTCTATATTTGTGTCATTTCCTCATTTATGTACTTTTGTTCAATGGCATACTCCTCTGGCGACTTCTTAAGGCAAAGTTGCTGCTTCCAACGATAGCTTAATTTGAGCAAAGATTTTTGCCTGGACTGAGTTACCGGTTCCCAACTCTCAGCAGTTGCTAGCTGCTGTCAGCCTCCACTTTCTCCTTCTCCTACTCCTGCCCGTTGCAGGTTTGGCCTCGCTGTTCAGCACACTCCCTGGCGCAGTATTTCTCATGTTGGGTATTGCAAGACCGTGGAGCCGCTTAACTGAAAATGTTTAAACTGACATTAGTGCTGCTTGGTAGGATGTACTGGCTGGTGTCTTCCTCAGCGAGGATTTGGAAATGGTTCTTACGCTATCGTCAAACCTTACGTACCACGAGCAATACTGACGGATTGGGAAATGCTGATTTATGCCACTAAAAGTGCTGTCAGAGCCTCAGAGCTACAGTGACTGCTCGTGGGGCGTTTCGTGGCCCGGGCTTGCGGTTTTGCAGCACTGCACTTCTTTTCAATGATGGTGCTCCCAGCAAACCTGCTGCTCATCATAGCCCAGCAGGGAAGGGGTTACAGCGAGGCAGAGCATCATAAATCCCCAGCAAGGCTTGGACTAACGGCCAAAACCGGAGCTGACACTTCCTTGGCGTAGCTCCACGGTGCAGTTTGTGCCTGGTTTCTTTCTCCCCTGTTATCTCTTCCCTCCCCTCCCAGCAGCACAGAGAAGGTGCTGCCTGAAATCCAGGCTCGGCACGGTTTCTCATCTTTTTTCCCCGACTAATTCAGCCCCAGAAGAGACCCTCAGGGACCTCGGAGGAGGTGCCTTCTCCAGGTACTCAAGCACTTTCTGATATGCTTTAGAGGTACAGGAGGTGGGGAAGGTGTAAGCATGAGGATTTTGGCATAAGGACGGGTATTCGCCGTGCCGTACTCCAGCCTCCTCCCGCTCTGAACTGCGCTGTCGTGACTGAACGAAGCAGCCCTGCCAGGAGCGCGTGCCGTCCACAACAGCCCCCCCCGAATTACGCCGAGAGCCAGAGTACCGTCTGCCGGGGAGGTCAGAGGCATGCGGGAAATTAGAGGGTTTTCTGATGGGGGCTGGCAAGATAGGAGTTGTGGGTTTGGATCTGCGCGTTACACCAGCGGTCTGAAGGCAAGGAACAGAGCTGGAGGTGAAATGATAGTTCACAGACAGCCTCAGCGCTGTTTTGGCTCTAACAGATAGCGTAAAAGGTATGGATGAATGAACTGACGCCGACCTAGCACTAGCTGTGTGTGCTGCAGGGGAGAAAAAAAAAAGAAGAAAAAGAAAAAAATAGGAAAAGGTCAAAAATCTGCCCAAAGTGTATCAGGGCCACAGTGCTGGCTGGGCTCGTGCCCGGCTTGTACGGGAGAGCGGCACGCGAGGCAGTAAGGCGGCAGCGTCACTTTTCCCCTGCTCAAAACAATGACCGTCTCATCAGCAAGTGCACCGGGGAAAAAACAAGTATGAACCCCTTGTAAGGTCTCCAGGAGAGGGGGGAAGTAGGAAGGCCATCCCTGGCGCCGATCCAGCCCCGGAGCGGGCCACGTCCAGGTGATGCGCGCCCCGCCAGGTCCTGCTGACTTCGCAGAGCCGGAGGCATCGGGCTGGGGAGCAGCTGTGCCTGCCGCTCTGCGCAGGGCTGGTAACGGAACGCCTCGAGAAAGCACAGCCCTTCCCTCCCGCCTGGCCGCGCGGCCGTGCCCAAACACATGCCCATGCTGCTGAGCCTCAGCCACGTCTTCTACGTGGAGAAAGAAACCCCCTGTTTCCCTGTTTCCCACCTAAAAAGCAGTAGGAGATCAATGGCTGGGGTTGGATATTGGCTCAGCACCCGGACGGGATAAGCAAGAAACAAAGTGGTGTTTGCTACAGGGCTAATTAGAGCTATTACATCAATTACTCTGTGAAACGATCCATGCCCGGGGCTCCACCAGGCGAATCGCGGTTTCGGCAGGGCTGTCTCGGCCGAGCGCTGGGACTCTGCTCCTGTGGGGCTCACCCGGACCCCCACCGGCCACGCTGCTCTCGCCACCGTGGATGTCGGCGTCTCATAAATAGGATCGTGTTTATTGTCCCCGTCGGGGAACCGAGACCAGGAGCTTCAGCCCACTCACTGACGGGCACCAGGGGCTCTCGGGGGGCACCAGGAGCCCTGCGTTCCTCCGGGGGCCGTGCCACCCCCTCTTCAAGGGCACCACTCCGCGTGCTTCATCCCCGTCATTGCCAAGTCCAGTGGTTTTATGGCAAGTGTCACAATGTTTGCTACGTTTCTTTTTTTTTTTTCCCCTTCAGTTTTGTTCTGTCTTAAAGCCTCAGCCCCTCAAGGCTGGATATTAGATGGACTATTTGCTTAAGGAAATAAAAAAGGACTTTCTAGCTCTTCTGTTCACAGACAAAAGGCTTTAAAGTATAAGCCAGAGGGCTTATGAAGCAGCAGATAAAAGCAATTTTCCAATGGTTGTCTTAATATATATTGAAAAACGGGGGCTTTTTAGCTAAGCTCATGATTGGTTTTGGATTTAACTCCCAACCTTCAACACCTGAGCGTGGGGATGCTGCACTGCTCCCCCTCTCCTAGCAGGGGCTGGGCCCCGAGGCAGCAGCTGCATACCTCTAGCAGTCACTCAAACGCTTTTTGGGCTCTCTTGCACCCGTGGGGCCTGACAAATCGCATCACCCGGGCACAGCGCATCCCCTGAGCAGGAGCAGGACCGGGGGGACCGGGTGACCGATGGAGGAACCGCACCCCTGCGGGATGTGGCTCGGAGACGGGAGCATCGCGCTGAGAAACCTGGGGTGGGGAAAGGCCGGTTGCTATGAAAATGCGAAGGAACGGGAAAGGGAGGTAACTGCATTCTGAGTGCACGGAGCTTATCTGATTCCTGGGACAGGACTCCCGGGCAGGAGCAGCTGCCCATCACGCCGTCACCACTCGTGCCTGCAGACCCCGCGTGGAAGCCTGCTTGCTCCATCCCACAGCCCAGCTACAAAGAAATTCCCACGTTCCTGCCATTCTTTGCCATTTAAGGATTTCAAACGGACAGCAAACGCGTCAGGAAACCACACGCCACTTCCGCGCTCGCCTCCCAGCGTTGCAGACGGTGCCAGACCTGACGCCAGTCGCTTGAAGAAGAGCCACGGCACGGTGGTCTCCTGACAGCTTTGCCTGCGGACGTGCCGCAGGCCCGCGAGGCCAAGAGCAGCCGGCCGGCGCCCACCCGGCCACGCGTGCTGCAGGGGGACAGGGTTCGCAGCCCTCGGTGGCCCGTGAGTTGGACGCCGACTAGCTGGCCCAAAGCAGGAACTAGCCACGCAGAGGGGACACCTGCCTTGCTAGCGCTATCCGATTCCCTAACGAACGCCAAACAGCAATCGGGATGCTCACTGGCAAGGGACACTGCGTCTCCTGCACTCACCCCATACGGGTGATGGTGTTTGTCTTGCGGGGCAGGCAGTGACGGCGGAGCTGGGAGCGCACGGTACGTCAAACCGCAAGGTGCAGAAAAGGAGAGGGAAGCTCGGGCTCCCTGGCTCTGCAGGAGAGGAGGAGCAGGGGCTGTGGGATGCCAGGAGAGCCTGGGCACCCCGGCTGTGGAGCCGCATCCCAGCACTGCAGGCCCTGGCACGGGAAGGAGGGTGGGGAGAAAGGCAGGAGACCGCAGCGACAGGCAAGCTGCAGGGCGCGAGCGCTGCCTGCCCAAAGGCAGGGCTGGTGGGAGCAGGGGGGCTGCGGACAGCAGCAGGGGTAGCGGTGAAAAAACAGACTGAGCGAAAAAACGGAACAACAACAGAAAACCACCCCAACCCCAGCCCTTGGTGGCAGCCTGCCAGCTCCAGCTGGTTTCGTAAGGACATTTCAGCCTAAAAATACACAAACACTCAGCCAAAAAAAGTCAAATCTTTCTGCACCGAATCTGTCACCCACAGCCCTTCGCAAGGCAGCAAGAAACTCCTGTCGGGTCTGTCAGTCGGCGATGAGCACGGATTATCCAGGTTCGAGACTGCAGTGCAGCAGGTTTCCTTGGGGGGTGAATGCCCTGTGCTGGGTTTATCGGCTGGCCCTCATCTCTAAGCGAAATGTGAAAAGAGAAGAGATAGTTCCCAGATTCTGGCAGTGTCCCCTCCTCCAAGCAGCCTGAACTACCGCCTGGCTCCTACCCTTCCGGGTGGGAGCTTTGCCAAAAGCGGGGCAGCCCCGATCACTGTCCTGGGCCATTAAATAGCAATTTATTTAGTCAAGACGTCAAGATTTTACTAATCCCCAGGCCAAAGACAATGTTGTTACGATGCGACACGGCAACGAACAATGGCAGGGAGGTAGCAGGTACTGCTACGTCTTTGTCCCCAGTGAACTAACTACGTATGTAACCTCTCTGACCCTCCTTGCGGTGCAGTCTCTGTTATCTCCTGGGTCTCTTCAGACAGATCTTAGGGAGATTTTTTGGGGGTAAAGGAGGGTTAGGAGGGGGGAAGCGACAACACCGTACCACCAGCTTTTGCCTGCAAGATCCGTATCTAAAGAGGTGCTGAGTTTTTAGTGGAGCTGGCTGCAGACTTTGCTATTTCAGATGGAAAAGCAGCGAGCAAAGCGTCAGAGCTCCGGTTCAGCTGGTGAACGCCTTCCTGGCTGTTCCCACGTCGCTGGGTGCTGCCACAAGTTCCGCTTTAAAGCCCAGCTCTGCAGCTTCTCCTCTTCACGGAAGTTGTGTGGGGGGGGTGATGGCATCTCAGATACCGTCACACAGCCCCAGAGGGGTATAGTCCTTCAGAAACCAGATGTTCGCAAGGGACAGGACCTCCTGCTTTTCCTTCTCCTTCATTTTCTTTAAAGTTTGCATGAGCATCAGCCAGAAAATGCCTTTTGGGACAGTTCCCCCTTTCCCCGATGACTTGCGTGTGCGGCTTGGAAAGGGTAAAGGGAAAAGCCCAGCTCCGGGACTAAGCTTCTGGGTGGGCTCTGCTCTGCAAAGAGGCTGTGCCCCAGGAGAGAGGGGTCTGGCGGAGCTCTCCTGGTGTCTGAGAGGGGCCGGGCACGGTGGGCATTATAACCAGTGGCAGTGTCTTATGACGGAGCTGTGTCACGCAGAGTCCTGCAGACCTCTGCTCCCCCTTCCTTGTACGCGAGACTTGCGGTGAGGAAGCTCAGCCCTCACGCTCTCCTGGCAGTGTCTGGTGGGATGGGAAGGTGGGTGTTGCTTAACACCCGCCTTCAAGACACCGTGATGTGGTCCTGCACCCTGCTTTGGCCAACAGAGGCAGCCCCGGAGAGACTGCACCCAATTTTGGTGAAATCGGGTCTCCAGGTGGACTAAGGCCGAGGGTGAGAGGCTGGAAAACATCCAGCTGATTTCAAAGATGTCTTTCCTGTCGTGCCCTTCCTCCGGCTCACGCTCAGCCCTAGGTGTAGCTATATGACAACAGCGATCCCTTAATTTACGAGGATAATAACGAAGCCTGAGACCTCCCTGAAGCCCAAGGCCTGCTAGACTCCAACAGGCCGATGCTCGGCCTGCCCCCGTCTCCCCACCTCGTACTTACCGGAAACAGCCCTACTCCAGGCCTGGCACCAGCAGCCGTCGCAGAGCTGCTCCTCCCTGGAAATCTACTTGCATCTCGTTTGTGGGAACTGAGCGAGGCTGGCCATTCCAGTCAACCGGCTCTGGCCTTTATGCGCTCTTTTGTTTTGCTTATCGTAGGGGGAACTTAATTATTCAAAGCTGGTGGGCATATTTACTCACAGGGGTAAATTAAACCATAAATTCAGACAAATGTATCTACATCTCCGCTTGCGATGTATTTTCCCTTTCTGCTTTATTGGTGCTTGGGCTCCAAGACGCAAAGGTGGGTCGTTCAATAAACGGCGCAACGCAAGTCATCCCAATTAATTGGATTGTTCCGTTCACGCTGCTACTGCCTCCAATTAAATGCAAGGGAGCGCGAGTGACAGGCAAGAGTAAGACGGGCACACAGAAAGCCATATTCTAATGCAAAAGCTGTGATGAGAAAATCTACGCACCTGACGGGAATACTAATGCAAAACCTTGACCTATAATTTTTCTTTGTTCGGTCTGAGAGAGGCAGCAACAATTGCAGCTCGTTAGAACGGACCATGTCCTGACAGTCGTGCATAATGCCCACGTCACCAGCAAGGCAAACGTTTAGACCAGGGGACTTGCGGGACGTGGGCATTGTCACGGAGCTGCACGGGCCTGCACAGCTGAGAACAGGAGACTGCAGCCGACCCTGAAGACCCCTTCTCCCTTTGAAACCCAGCGTGATGAGAGCAAGAGCAAGGGGTGGGGGCGAAACAAAAGACAAACCCAGAAGTGCTCTGGAGTTCATCTGGACCACCCCTCTGTCCAAAGAAGGGCCAACTTCAAAGTTAAATTCAGGTTGAAAATTAGGTCAGGTAGCTCAGCGTTGGGTACTTCCAAGGATGGAGATCTTACAGCCTCTCTGGGCAGCCTGTGCCAGTGCTGCCTTGTCGGGGCTCAGTCTGCAAGCCTTTCACCACATCACAACAACATCTGGCTCTGCTTTCTTGACTTTTTCTTGATGCAAAGTGTGTGTTGGCGTGTGGGATGCAATAAGAATCCGTAAAGAAGGTGATACCACCGTGAAAAGACAACTCTTGCAAGGAAAAGAGAGCAGAAAACAGTCCCACGTGGCGCAGGCTAAGAAGGAAGGCGTTGCAGTATTTTAGTCTGAGTTTGGTGCTGCTTTTCTGCAAGGCACTGCCAGAGGAGTCCTTGAAGACGGAGCGACAGAAGCGTTGTCCGGTTCGGGCTTGGTGTGTGGCACAGACTCGAGATGCCAGGGCTGCAGTTAGCTACGAGAGAGCAGCAGACACGATTGGCCCTCTCCTTCTCTCTGAGCAGCGAGGTCTGCCTGCCTCCCCGGAGGCATCTCTCCCTCCCTTCGCTCCCTACGACGAGAGCCAAAGGCAACAAGCTTCCCTAGCCCTGACACCTCCGATATGTGTGAAGATGGATGGGCTGAATGCAGGCCTAAAATATTTCACATTTTCACGGTAGTTTCACAGCCCTGGCATTATCAAACGATCTTTCAATGTACTTGGAAGCAGGAGGAGAATAACTTGAGATGGGTTCTGGCTTTTTTGTGTCTGTGTACTTGCAAACTGTCTCTGCCTACACATCTCGCACGGCCTGTGCCTGTTTGGATATGCACACGGAAAACCGGTGCTCGTGGGGATGCTCTGCCGGCTCCGTTCCCCCCACTGAAGTCTGGAGGTCGTTCAAAGCACGCCCCCATCCCTGGGTGGTTAAGATCAAACTCGCCCTATGCACTGCACTCCACCGACCAGGCCAGTTAGGAACTCGAGGCTAGGAAACACGAGACGGTTTTAAAATCTGAACAAAAGTATGAGATTAAGGAAACCAGCTGGAAACCTCTACTTTGCTGATTTTGAAAGCAAAATGTGGGTCACAGATGTGCTTCCACAGACAGAAACTGGCTAGAGAAGAAAAACACATCAGCAGTGCCCAGACTCTTTGATGATCAGAGGTAGATTTAGCTCCCAGGCATGGAGGCAAGAAAGGAAGAGGAGACGAAGTAGGAATAAAAACATAATAAAGAGATTAGGAATGTGGAACTCAACCCACCCATAAATTCGCCTTAGGGAATGATGAAAAAATGCAATAATGAAAAAAGATGAAACCAACTGCTCCATCTTACTCTCGTCCCTTCTCCTGCTCTCCTTATGGTTTCACTTTTTGCTGTCCAAGACACATGAGGCCCCTTACAGAACCTCACCTCTTCCTCAGTCATGCTTTTTCTTCGCAAAGGTGCTGTTTTCTACTGTTCCTTTGCAGTAGCTGCGAAATCCTTGCGAAGGACAGGCTCACTTCAGAGCCAAAGGAGCAGCGATTTGCAGGGAAGTCCCCACCACCAGGCAGGCACGCCTCCCACAGGAGGGTAGAAAGCAACGCGCTCCTGCCCGTCTATCATAGGAGAGAAGAGCTATTACTCACTTCTTGTTTAGGCTAATACAAAATACTAAATCTTTTTTCAGTGAAATTAATGACAGACTAATAAGAGCCGTGCTGCTAGCTCTCGCAGGCTGTTGATTACCCTGTGACTTGGCCTCCCAGGGGCTGTAACAGAAGGCCTGTTGTTCGAGCCATTTAAAAAACGGCAAGGTAAAGCGCTGGAAGAGCAATGTGGGACAACTGACTCAGAGACGCCGAGGCAGTGGTTCCTCAGAAACAGCCAGGCAGTGGAGGGGGCGTTCCGAGAAGTGCTCAGTGGGTGGATTCTGGGGTGAAGGGAAGTGCCTGGACCGCTCCTGAAGGTCCCACCTGTGCCCGCCACGACAGGACCTGTTCTCTTAGCGCCTTTGGGCTTTGCGACGTGTGCTGAGCAGCCGCGGAGCGCGATCTCTGGCTCCCGCAGCAAACCTCCCTCCTGCCGGCAAAACGCCAGTCCCCAGGGCTTAGCACCCAGAGGAGCCTGAAATAAGAGCAGTGCTAGTCCAGCTCGCTGCCCGTCACTGCTTTTCAAACTTTGGGGAACTCCAGATTCAGTTCTTGTCTGGAACTTATTTTTCTCATCCCTAATGAAAACATATTTTGTAGCTGCTAGTGTTTTAAATCCAATATCAGCGTCAATAAAGATAAGCCCTTTCCCAGGAGGGTAAAAAAAAAAATAGAAAAATAGAAAACTGTCTCATGTCTTTCACTCATGCAGAAGAAAACAACCCAAAGCACTGAAGGATTAAATGAAAAATATGTCTCTTTTCACTGGGAGTCCACTGGGCGTAAGTGCCAACTGAGCTCTCGCTTGCATCACCATCTGGCGTGATGGCACCAGGGCCTAGCGGTGCACCCGGACGCGTTACAGTGCCCTGCCCTGTGACAGCATCTCTGCTCCTGGTGACGGAACCACCAGAGGCTCCTGAACAGCAGCAGGTCCGTANAGAAAAATAGAAAACTGTCTCATGTCTTTCACTCATGCAGAAGAAAACAACCCAAAGCACTGAAGGATTAAATGAAAAATATGTCTCTTTTCACTGGGAGTCCACTGGGCGTAAGTGCCAACTGAGCTCTCGCTTGCATCACCATCTGGCGTGATGGCACCAGGGCCTAGCGGTACAGCCGGACGCGTTACAGTGCCCTGCCCTGTGACAGCATCTCTGCTCCTGGTGACGGAACCACCAGAGGCTCCTGAACAGCAGCAGGTCCGTAAATCCGAAGGACTTTGTTATCTTTGGCTTCACCATCTGACCCAGCCCAGAGGAAACAAGCGTCCAGCCACAGCACGACTCCCAGCGTGGCTAAGGAGAGAGGCAGCACGGCCCTCCCCGGGCAAGGAGGATCGTGCATCCTCCGCCGGGTGCGAGAGGTTTTGCTAAGGGCACCGAAATTCATTTTGCTGGACTGCAACCACACACCGATGTTGCCGTGAATACCACAGCACAGAGCCCCTTCAGTTACGTCTAGAAACTGCTTGTGGTTTCAGAGCTCTTGCTGAGGAATTGCCCGGCAGCTGGTCACATTGGGAGGGCTGTGCTTATTGTTTTCAACTGCTATCTTGCATGGAAGGAAAATCAAAATACTTTCCTCAAGATAATTGGCTCTAAAACAATTGAAGAATTTTCCACAAGGTTGTAATGCAATTAGGGCTGGCTTTTTATATAGTTTATATCTCTAAAGATATGTTTATGCCATCAAACTCTTGCAGAAAAAAAAAAATTGCTGGCAGGAGAAGGCAGATTTTGCTGTTATGGGCAACGAAATACAGATCAAGCATGGATGTCCACCTAGTAGTGATTAAGAGGCAGCATAATGTCGGGATCATCACTGAGATGTAGTCACTCAGAGTGAGAAACGGTTGGGTAGGATGCTGTGACACCAACCACACATCTGCAGGCTTCCCACTTGGTTTTCGGTCGAAGCCAAATGATGTGTCATCACTCGCCTTCTGCTGCAGCACCGCGAGAGCAGGAATAATCCTGCGCTCCCTGACTGCCCTGCCAGCTTGGATGGGAGGAGCTGGTGCAGGCTGGGGACGATCAGGCCCACCACATGGAACAAAACCACCGGCCGCTCCAGTGCTTGGGTCTGTGTTGGGACTGACAACCACGAAAACCCCAAGCAGAGATGCCCGACAACGCAAACATGCAATAATAACTCCACAAGTGCACGAGTCAGCTGGTGGCCTTGTTGA
>VZSC01000970.1:69129-115417 GCA_013398225.1 Steatornis caripensis | reverse complement strand
GTGTGTGTGTGTGTGTGTGTAAAGGTGTGTGTGAAGGGGTTGGCCCCAGTGTGCACATGTATGTCTGTGTCTCTGTCTGCCCTCTCCTGGTAAAACTCGTAACTGACTCACGGTACGTGTACACATCAGCAATCAATGCCTTAAGAAAGCAGCCTTTTCACGAGATCAGTGTGTTTCCCTAGCNACATGTATGTCTGTGTCTCTGTCTGCCCTCTCCTGGTAAAACTCGTAACTGACTCACGGTACGTGTACACATCAGCAATCAATGCCTTAAGAAAGCAGCCTTTTCACGAGGTCAGTGTGTTTCCCTAGCTCTGTGCTGCTAACAGGTAAGGTCATTTCTTCTTCGCTTGTAAAGAGGCAGCAGCTTTGCTCTTGAAACGGGTGTTTTACCACTGAACACCTACCACAGGGCTTCTGCTCGCCAACAGCCACAATCATCCAGCAAAGGGTTTGTGATAGTGGGCACTTTTTATTCTCAAATCAATTTTTTTAAAAAAAATAAAATCTGTTAAACATACATCTTTGTCTTTCTTTTCTCTGGGCTGCCAGCAAAATTCAGCCACCTATGACTTCCTAACCCTATGCTTCTGTCTATTTCTGCAGCACCATTAGCAGGAAGGACAGGCCAGATTCTGACCTCAGTTACAGCTCTTTACACCTGAAGTAACGCTTTTTAAGTCAATTGCATCACTCCCGATGTTTTTTGGTCTAAAGGAAAACAGAAACTGTTTGCGCACTTTCATTCTTCAAGGCTCCATCACTCTGGCTTCAGCATATAAATAAATGTGACACTTAATCCCTGAAAATATTTTTTACATTTTTCTTACTTTGAATGTATACAGATATATATTTTCCATCTCTCTAATGCCAATGGGTATTTCCCTGTTCCTAGGTCCCTTGGATTTTTTGGGATCAGCATGATCACTGATTTAAGACAATGTTGCCATGCCCAAGTACAAATGAATGTTCATTGTATGATACGACTTTCCTATAAAGCCATACTTTTGTAATTTTGGTTTCTCTTTTTTAGGGAAAAAGAAAAATCTTCCATATAATTGTGTTTGTACATTACTCGCTGCATGATTAAAGATAAAAAGATTGCAACATGTGCTGGGAATAAAATATGTATACATACCCTGATACAATTAGGTATATTAGCTGTGAAAATCATTTAATCTGATCATATTACTGTAATAAACTTGCAGTTTAAACTTGATGTGTCTTTTGTTAGCCAGTTGGTTAAAACCACCCACCAGTATCTACTGCTTTTGCTTTGGCTCATCTTGGTGTTTGATGATTTCATTCTGACTGCTGAGCCATTACCTCCAAAAATGTGATCTGAGGAAGATAATATTTTCCTTTACAGGCTTGCAATAGCTGGCTGTGCTGCCAGGGGAAGACCCCAAGTGATGAGGTGAACCCACATTTCACAGATCTGCTGCAAGGTGGCAATGAATCAGAAGAAGGGGCTCAACAGGGGCAAGTGGTAATTGATTTTGGAGATTTTCATCTTTTAGGTTTGAGTTCAGCTCACGACAACTTATGACAAAGCTGTTCCCAGTGAATGTAACAGTGCCAGCAGCCTCCTTTCGCTGTCTGGTTTGTATGCTGTCAGCAAGATCCTTTCCTTCCTAAGGCTTTTCTCTGTAAGGAAAGATGCCCCAGTAAGGTTTCCAGCACCAACTCCAACTTCGTCTGTAGGCTCAGCTGCTGCTGAAGGTCCTCAGGCAGATGTGGACCTCGTACCCACTGTGCCATCTCCCTTGGGGTAACCATCCACCGGCTTCTGTGCGCAGACACAGCCCACCCAACTCCTTTGCAGCCATGCCAAAAATAGCCACTCAAAGCATTTCAGATGATGGTATCACAGGGATCGCACTCCCCCACCAACTGTACGCGCAGATCTCCTCAGTGCACACTAGTACATACAAGCTCTAACCAAAGGAGTTAGTACTTTAGCCTGTGCTTGCATCGTAAGTTACTGGTTTCATGGAAGAATGCAGAGGGGGGAATTGTTTCACTGATCCCACTTAAAAAAGGCCAAGAATATCTCCTTGCCTTTGTAGTAGGAGATTGAGCCCTGAACTACTTCACCCCAAGAATGTGGTCCCCAGAGATGTAAGTTTTCTGGCTTATTTGCTTCCACCTTTCCTGTGTTTGAGAATGAGAAGAGGATTCCATTTCTCACCTGCCTTGGCATCTCTGCTGAGGCTGACCACTGGAGTACTAGTGAGCAGCTCTGGCAGCTGAGAGCACCCCAGGCTGATGCATCCCTCAGAGCCAGTCTCGTCTAGGTATCAGGATTTTTACAACTGTAGTTAGTTGTAGCCCGTGCACCAGCAGTCAGCAAGACATGTATTTAAATAGAGAGAGAAATTTAAAGGGTATATTCCCTTGCGCGGGGAGAAGCACTGTCAGAAGCAGATGACGCGATGACCAAAATCCTGCCGACAACTCAGTTACTTGAGTGCACCTCCCTGAGTGAGTCACCCCAAATACAGATGATAGGTTTGGCATGTCCCATACCAGCCTGTGTCTGTTTGGTCAGCACAGCAGCAACGCCTTCTGGGAGCACACACTGCATTTTGCTGCACAACCACACTCACCTGACGATATGGATGACTACATGCGACTTGTCGGGACCCAGCTCCCAAGGCGCCCACAGTTTTCTCTAGCACTTGGGAAGACGCTCCGAAGCCAAGCAGCCAGGTTTCTCTGGGGCGACTCCCAAAGGCCACTCGAATTGGAAAATCAATGGTAATGTTCCAGGCCAGGTCTCAGTTCCAGCTCTAGTAAAGTGTGTTTGTATTTTGCTATGGAACTCCTGTGAAGCAGAGGTTTATTGCAAGTGGGAAGACTTTTTGTGAATTTAATGAATACGTACAGAGAGAAGATAGCTGTTCGCTGTACACCGGCTACACCCACCCACGCCTTCGGATGGGCAGATTCCCATCCAAAGCTGTGAGGAGGAGGAATGATTATCACAGAGTTGTCAGACTCACAAAAGAAAATCTGGGAGAAAAAAAAGAAGAAAAGGATTGGGAGAGATAGTATGGCAAGACCCCTTCTGGGAAGCAGCTCCTACAATTAAACAGAAATAGGGTGCATAGTCTGGGGAATCCCAAATCGCAGTACAAGCCATGAGAAGCACAAAAGCACAGAAATCATAGCCTGCAGCTTTCTCCTGGAGCTGGGCTACAGAGTCACGGAGAACCTCAGGTACCAGTCTCAAAACTGAGGCAATATAATGCCCTCACTCTCCACATTCTGGTTGATGTCTAGCTCAGATGGTCTTTGTCTCATATAGAGAGATACTGTCATTACGTCTTCAAGCTGGCATAAGCAAGCACTGGCATAAACGGCTCAGAGACACAGGTCCACGCTGCTGTTGCCTATCTGCTCCCTACCCCTGCCCTCAAGCAAGCAAGACCCAGCAAAGCTGGGTCGTGATGCTGTCACGCCAGTGCCGGTGCCACCCAAGGGGACGGGAGCTGTGTTAACGAGTATGAGCAACCAGGCAGGTGGTATTACTCCTTTTTCCATGGTTGTTTTTAACTTCAGCGGTAGAAGATCTTGTTCTTTGATGCAAAATTAAACAGGAGAGATCTCTAGTTATGCTGAACCAAGCCCCCGGCAATCACGCAGTACATTACATTACGTGCTGGTAAGAAATACCTTAACTGTCTCCTTAGACGGAGCAGTCTTGTTATGCTTATAAAAGTGAAGGCTTCTCAAATGGGAGAAGAAGGAGCTGACAAGCATTAGAAAAGGAAATAATAACTAGAGCTGACTGGAAATTGATATTTCTATTCCACCAAAAACAACAATATGGAAAAACACACTTCAATTCTGATTCAGAATAAAAATTCAAAATGTCAAAATTGGTATGGACTCATTTTTACAAGGAAGAAAACTGATCCAGATCTATCAAAATATTTCTTAAAGAATAGCAAAATTTTGATAATGTTGTAGTATTTTGCTTTTTATTTTTAATATTTTATTATATATTATAGTGTTAAAAGCACTATGCAATAATGAAAATAGCATGCATTTAAATTTCTCAATAGTAGCACAATTTAAAAGAATAAACAAAACAAAAGAAAAAGTCAAAATTTTCTTCATCAAACCAAACTATTCTCATAGCTGAAACTCTTTGATCAGATTTTCTTCTACCAGAAATTTTGTCAAAATAGGAACATAAAAACCATACTGCTGAGTCCATCCAGCACCGTGCTGTGTCAGCACTGGCAATAGGAGAGGCCAGGTAAGGAGAGCACCTGAGCCTGGCCACTTTCTGCAGTGCATTCCCTGCTTACTCCCTCAGTACCCACACCTGTTGGATTGGGTATGCTACAGGGTACAGCCTTCCCTAGTCCTTTGGTATTCATCATTTGACATGGTGTCCCAGATTTGTCTAATTCTTTTTTGAGCCTGTTGATACAGTCACATCCACAACACCCTGTGGCAGCAAGTTACATTTATCTGCACCGAAGCTCATCTGCCACTTTATTGGCCACTCAGTTTAGTGAGGTCCTTCAGATGTCTTTTGCTATCTGTGTAGTGTTTGCATACTTTAAAAAGTTTGCGGTACCACTGCAAACACAGAGATTTCGCTGTTCTCTCCTCTCTCCAGTCATTGGTCATATCTTAAGCAAAACTGGTTCCAGCATGGATCCCTGGGGGACACCACTGCTGGCTCTTCTCCATGCCAAACACTAAATCCGACCCTTTGCTGTGCTGTAACAAGCATTCACTCCATGAAATAATTCCTGTGATCCCCTGACAGCTTCATTTCTTTAATAATGTTTGGTGTGGAACCTTGCCAACAGCTTTTTGAGAATCCAAATACATTATGTTCACCGGATCTCTCCTTTATCCTCTCTCCTTTTAAGTTAGATGAGTCATTTAAAAACAATTCAATTTTTATGAAAGTACGTTTTGCAGTAAAAACTGTTCTGACAGGAGACATCAGAATTAAGAAGCATTGTCCATCAGAAGAACTTAAAGATTTTTATAAATTGTGCAAAGTCCGCTTACAGAAGTATCTCCCTCAGTATGGAAGTGTTGCCCTGTGTAAGATGGAAGCTGGCAGAGCAGCTCGATACCTCACAGTGGTACCTCCCCATCCTGTCTTTTCCACTAAAGACTTTAAAAGCTAGATTTTAGGCTCGTAAAATATAGCAGTGCATATATAGACCTGAAATCCTTATTCTGTACACATCTGTCTCTGGAACTCGGACAAATACAGTTGGACTGCCTTTTCTACATCTCTCTGTCTTTACTGATCCCATCCCAAAACCTTCTGAAGAACATTATTGTACTGTGTGTACATGATACCCAATGTAATTAGGTCCAGTTCATGAAGAAAGTACTTATAGGATCTCTATTGGTGAGGCAATGCCTGTCCCTCTGGAGCAACTCCCATCACAGTGTAAAGCACAGTGTCTTAAGATTGCAGGGGAAATCCAGAATAAATTTTTAAAAAGTCTTTTCTGATTTTCAGGTTTTGACTGAAGTGGAAAATGAGCAACCACAAATCTCAAAAATGTCTGTTCTTCTGCCTGGAAGGTGTTAGGCGGTAACACTGTAAGCAGTCTCTTTTTCTGAGTTTACAGATTTTAGAGAGATGCTATTTTCAGCTGTGATGCATATATTTTCAGACACTAAACTTCTCACCTATATAGTTGATTGCTTGATCTAATGTTTTTATGGGACTCCTTCTGTGGGTAGAACTGAGCTTCAGTGATAGCTACAGGCTTTAGCTTACTTCTGTACCAGCCTGCAGAGCCCTGTATGGTGACAGGCAGAGCTAAAATTACATTCCATGCATAATTTGAGATTTAATGACAGGAAAGCAGAAATGATAGGAGGAAAGAACTCTGCCTAAATTAAGTTTCTGCTTAAAGGTGTGTTCCCTAAGCACTCAGAAAGCCACATGCTTACTTAGACAACCTCGTTCAGATCTGGTGAGCTTCAGGAAGGTGTAAGGTATGGTAAACAACCCAAATTTGGGATCAGCGAGGCTGAGGGTAGCTTTCCCACAAAATTACCCAAAAATGTCCTTTTGCAGAATTAACAGATTCTAGAAACAGATTTGTGCTTTGTATTCTCTGGAAAACATCGACCAGGTTTCAAAAGGTTTCAGTTTTAGCCCAACACACATCATAATAATCCCTTCAAGTAAAAAATATAAATTAAATAATATGGTCCAAACCTCGACCTGTCCATGTCCATTCTTAGCCCCCTTTTGCAGATGTTTATACCTGGGGAGCCCGTTCCATCATGTCCTGAGCCTTTGCCCCCCACTGCCTTGTGGGGTATAACACCTGAATTTAAAGCTCTAATGCTTTAAATTATATACACTGCACATGATATACAGCGTACAGCATGAAAGCACAAGCAAGCATCATGGCTGACGTGAACGAGGAGGACCTGCATGAATCTTACTTCTTTTTCTCACCCTCTCTTCTACTCTCTGTATAAAAAGACCCTGCCTCAGCCAGGCAGGAGTCCACAAGTAATGCTGGGGACAAACAGTGTGCCAGTTTGGTGCTCGTGCCAGCTCATCGGTTTTGGCATGGTCGCCAAGCCTCCATGCTGGACCTGTTGGTGCAACCGCTCTAAGATTCAGGAAGGCATCTCCTTGCCTTTAGGAAGATCAGGACAGATTTTAAACAGGCAACTGCAGCTTTAGGTTGTGGTAGCTACTGCTTCTATTCTCTGTGTGGACATTTACACCACTGTCAATAAAATCTAAGGATTGTTGAACCTGGGAGAGCTGCTAATGAATATGGTCTCACCAGCTAAAAGCAAGACACAAAGAGTGTATTTTAAAACGAAAGCNGCAACTGCAGCTTTAGGTTGTGGTAGCTACTGCTTCTATTCTCTGTGTGGACATTTACACCACTGTCAATAAAATCTAAGGATTGTTGAACCTGGGAGAGCTGCTAATGAATATGGTCTCACCAGCTAAAAGCAAGACACAAAGGGTGTATTTTAAAACGAAAGCCCTGCATTTAAGTTTTACATTTCAAATGCTTTAAGTGTTTTTTCTTCTTCTTTCATTTGCGCAGCACGTCCTGAACGGGCAGTGTTGCCCGGCTATGGTCTGATTCGATATGTGGCTCCCTGTATTTTCACTGTGGGTCCTCAAATTGCCGCGGCTTTGAAGTGGGTCCATCTAGACCTTTTATTCCGCCTTCCTTCATCATTAGTACTGCAAGAGCCCTGTGGGCCTTTTGAACTTAAACGCCACCTTTTATTAGAAGAGAAAATAAAGATTGTAACTCATAAAATGGAGGAAACTCAGCTGGGTGAGGCAGGATAAAAATAAAAAGGGATTATGAACAACTCTCCACTCTCCGAGGCTTGCCCTGGCTTGCTGGCTGACGGAACTGCGGCACATGAAGTAAAAATAACTTCTTGCACCTGTGCAGCTGCTACCGGGGATAATTTCCATACACCGCAGTTGGCTTGGGTTTGGGTTTTTTACGACTTTTTCAATATTTTCCGGAGCAAAACTGAGCATCCCTGTGGGTTCCGCTGGCTGAAAACCAGCGCGGCCCCGCCTCAGCCGGGCGAGGAGCCGCGGCGCCGCTCCCGGCCGCAAGATGGCGTCGTGACCCTGCCGGCGGGAAGGCGCGGCGGTTGGCCTCCGTGAGGGAACCGGGACCTTGAAGAGAGGCCGCCGCCGCCGTCGCCTGCCGCTCGCCGTGCCCAGTGGACGACGATGGCACAACGTTTGGACGCAGGGTCCAAACCAAACCCAAATAAACAAAACCACCTACAGGAAGGTGGTGCAGGTGCCTTTACTGTCAGCCACCAAACGTTTGGGTTTTATTCCAGCAACGGAAGGCCCTCAGGTACCCTTAGAAGTTGATCCTGGAGCTGGGCTCTAGACAAAGAGCTATGAACAGAACCAAATTGTTTTGCATGGGTCTTGTGGAGGTCGCTGGGCAAGGGTGAGTTTCAGCCCTGAAGAGCAGCCAGCCATTTCGCATCCTCTCATCTTTGCTGTCTCCGAGGGACCGGAGAAGCAGTGGTGGCCAAAGCTGGCAGTGGGCGGCTGAGAAGCTCCATATTTGTATTTAGCAAAGCACGTAAAATTGAGGCATCCCCGCTGACGCACACTCCTGAGCAAAAAAGCTCATTAGACAGAGGAGTCGGAGGCGGTGGTGCTGCAAGAGCCACCGTTTTCCCCTTTCCAAAGAGGAGGCTGGTGAGACTGACTGTGGCAGGATGTGGAGGAAGGGATTTCCACTGTGGCAGGGCAAGGAGCCTGCCTGTGAGCGTGGCCGTCTCCTGCAGAAAGCAAAGGATTGCTGAGGGGGTTGATACCTGTCAGGAGCAAGGAAAGGTACTGCCAAACATGTCTTTAGCTGTGTCTCTGGCACATTTGATTAAATCTCAAAATAGCTCCCTGGACAGTGGCAGCAGACCTGATAGCCTAAAGTCTCAGCTAACAACAATCAGTATAGCTTTCTGGAGCTGTCGTCCTCTGATCTGAGGGTCTGTCCCTTTATTTTCACTCCTCTCTGCTTCAAGGCTAATCAGCAGAGCTTGCAAACCAATAACAAATCGGTTAAAAATCAGCTTTATATGCAAAGCCTAAAATAAAACATCTGTATATATCCCAGAAGCCTTCACAACCTCCTGTTTTATTAGTATCTCTAAAATAACTTTTCTTTCCTGACTTTAATTCCAGCCAGAAGCACTCAGATAATCCTCATAGGACTTTTATGTGTATTTCCAATTAAGCAATTTATAAGCACTGGCTGCGAGGAGCTTTTTGTTCTTAAGGAAATTATTTCTTCATTAAGCGTAAAACAAGTCTTTTTTTATCCCTGCTTTATCTGAAAGCCCTTGTGCCCCCTTCACATACGGTTTAAGTACTGAACTATGTAGAAAGAGATTAATCATCTTGTATCCCAACAAGCAGGCAAGACATGGCAGCTGGGTCAGGCATACAGGGAATAGGCTTTTCAGTGTTTGTTTTCAGAAAGAAGTGAAAGTCAGACAGACAGACACTTTCAAGCTACTTGCCTTTGCCAGAGGCAACCCACACAATCATGGGCCCTTCTGGAGTCTGAGTCATGAAGAACTGCCGCTGATAAAATGAAGACAGTCAAGAGGAAAAAAAAATCCCATTCATAGCCAGCTAATGAGTAGAAGTTCCAAATTGCCTTTTGTTTCCCAGGCTGTGTACCTTAATTAGATGAATCACAGAACACTGAGGGTGGAAAACACAGGCCAGAGAGCTCATAAGAGTCCACTTCATTCTTTTACACTAGCAGCATTATTATTACCCTGCCAGAGAAGAATGTCTCTCCATTTTCTTGGACAACAAAGTCTCCTGGCATGAGGCATGGACTAGCACGGAAATCGGAGAGCAGAAATGATGTATGATTGACTTGAGCTAGAAGCACAAGCACTCTTTTCCTGTTCTTCTCCCCAAATCCAACTATTTACACTTTCTGTAAAGACACTTACCAGCCCACTTTCTGGTCAAGGTCAGACCCATGACAAAATAGCGTAAGTTGCCCTGAGCAGCAACATGAGGGACCAACTTCAAAGTGATGGCCCACTTGCTAGTGTTAGGAATTGACTCATCAGAAAGCCTTCTGATGTGGTAACAGGAAGACATTATGAGCCTTGGGCTTTCCCAGGACTCTGGGAAGAAACCCCATGTTAGTGTAGTACATAAACTGCATTCCCTTCATCTTTCTCTAAGCCAGATTAGAAGGAAACAGCCTAACAATGAGACAGTTCCTGAATGTTTAAGATTGATATCCGGTATCTGTTTACAGTAAGTGCTTCTCTGTTTACAGAGACATGGAAGAACTGATAACAGAAATGTAATTAGTACAGTTAGTGAACAGCTAACCTACAGAAACGGATAATAGACCAACACATTGCGTCATGTAAGCCTATGCCAATGCTTAGCTTGCGCAGAGTCAGTGGAAAATGTGTCATGTATTCCAGTGGAACCAGCAGCCCCACATGTTTTTCCCAGGAATGGGTGTGTAAAATGGCTAACAGTAATGGAGGTAGTAGTGGTGTGTTCAACTGTATAGTTCAATGTAGACATCGTATAGTTCAGTGAGGAGATTATGAGTTTGGAATGAACTTAAAACCTTGAGGTTTCTTTCTCAGTCTCTACATATCATGCCATGCTCAGTAACACCATTTATTGTCTCCCTTCCTGTTACTGAGTGGATCTTTTTTTAGCAGCACAAGGAAGAAACGCATGGCTGTAGTTCCCTCAGCAAGCCCAATGGCATGTGTATTTTGGTTGTTCTGGCTTTCTGATGTCTGTCTCTGGCTTAAAGGGAAACAGGTTTTGAAGAGAGATTTGAAGGAAGATGGGGTAATATGTGTCATTGTGCATGGCTCCTGGGACAGAGACAGCTCTGCTGACAAATGGAGAGTCACTGATCTGCCAGCTTAAAAAAAAAAGTCACTTATGTCATGGCAGCATGAGAGAAAGGAAGAGGGTAGAGTGACAAATAAGTCACACGATGCTCAGAGTCAGCACTGTTGTCAGAATGGATGGGAGAACAGCAAAGTGAATGCCAGAAACAGAAGCAGGTTGATAAAGGCGCTGTGGAAAGCAGAGATGCATAGAAAATAATGCTATAGTGGGAAATCAAGGACAAGGAGGGAAAAGTCAGTATTAATGGTACTATCATTATTCAGGGCATGAGGTTGGTCTGGAAGCTGTGCTTTGGGTTGGCTGTGGTGTCAGAGAGGCCAGAAAGCAGGGAGATAATGTCAGGCAGAAGATAAGGTAGAAGTGGGCAAGAGCATGATCTGTTCTGAGTCTTAGAAACATCACACAAGAGGAATCATTGGTGTTTAGGTATAGCCTAATGTGCAAAAGAGCATAGAGAGCAACTGGAGCTGTCTGTCTACTCACCTGAAGGAAAAGGGACATGGCAGCATGTTAGTTATAAAAAATAAAGAGAACAAGAGGAGTCAGTCACAGAGAAAGATCAGGATTTAATTTGCTTGGTGTTCAGTCAGCAAGAGACATGGGGGTGGCAATATCGCCAAAGCAAAGCTGTGTTGAGGGAAATAGATTAGAAGCAGTGAGTCAGATGTGTGAGCTCATGGTTGCACAGCTGATACTTGAAGCTGCAGGAAGACTGAGGATCATATGAAGCTCCAAGGGGGCATTTCTTCCTGGGTTTTGCAGTTCAGATCCCATGAGAAGACACACAGTTAAACAACCCTTAGTCATCACAAATCTGCAAGACCACGTCAGAGGCAGAGAAAAGAAAGAGAGAGAAGTGGCCAGATACGGAGCTGCAGGAATATTCCTTGCACAGAGGTAGGAATTTGAGAGAAAATCCCCCTCAAATTTAGATCCTCACTGAAGACCTCACCTTTTGGGGGAATCTTTCATGAGTAAAGGTGTAGGACATGCGTGTCAGCTGCTCTAAAGTCTCTTTTGTAGCCAATCCAGACAGTACCTACCCGGATGATACAAAACCACACACGAACAATGGAAGCTCTAGTCATATTTCTGTCTATAATTGCACTCATTAAAATAATTTTGTTTAAACAGCATATCTTTGTTTGCTTTCCAGCAATACCACTGACATCTCTTGTGGTATCCAGTGCCTTTTTCTCCCCTCACTCAAGCTCTTGTGAAAAGGGAACCACTTTGTGACATCTCCTTGATTTTTACGTACCTGCCTCAGTGACTGTGACAGCAGCATGCTCCTCTATTGCTCTGGAAACTAGCTTTACGTGTGCTGTTTCATCTACTCCTTAATTCTTCCACTGGGGCACTAAATCTGGACTAAGCTGAAATACTAGGACAATAATTCTTAATCCACTGTGGAACATTAACTGAGTGTTAAGACAGCGATTTGCTGTATATAATGAACGTGGCTCCATTTCGTTTCCTCTCTGGAGATGCTGATTCACTGATGGAGTGATGTTCTTCCAGGCAGGAAAAGATTAAATAGAGACAACAGACTCAGAAGTAATAAATAAGGCTGTAGAACAAAACTGCCTGATATTATATTATTTTAGAAGCCCTATATAATCATGTCATCAGAGATGTGTTGTGATGCACATACGCAAGGGAGCAGAGTTAAGGTGCTGCCTCTAATCTTACACTGTGCTAGTTTGTGAGATTACAGAGTTTACAACTGTATATTTTACATCGCATCAATCCAGCACTGTGAAGGAAGTTTATGTCTGTTTAGCTACAGCAGCAGTGTCTCCTTTTCGTTCTTTCTTAACCCCATCACAGTCAAAGTGTTCTTCGAAGGAACATGAGCACTATTTACCCTGCTTTCAAAATGCAAAACTGAGGTGCTGGAGAAAAGGCAGGTCCTTTACTCCGTGAGATCAACAGAACATGCAGTAGAAAGCAACGTGTCTCCTGATCGCTGCTTCTGTATGCAGTATGTGGTCACACTCTCTCCTTACTAGTGCACTAGAACAGAAAGGCTGTATGGCTGAAGCTCTGGAGGTCAGTTGGCATAGTGCTTCTCTAATACACACAGGGCACAGGTTGGGATCACAGGAGGTCTGTCAGAGAATTGTCACATCACCCTGTCTGAAGGGACCATCTTCAAAAACAGACAGCAGCAACAGATCAAAGACAAGGCTGTTGCTCCTCTCTCTTGATTTTGTGATTTTCCAGTCCAGAAAGCAGCTGGGCTGATAGTATTGTACTGGATGCTGTTCATACTGGTGGTGGGAGCTTACCAGACCACGCTTCCTTAAGCTTGGGACAGGCACCACATAGGGAATATTGAGCATAGGCAGAAGGAAAGGTCTCACTGGATTCTGTTTCCATCTTTTCAGAGATAATGGCCAAATGGCATTCATTTCAGCAGTCTTTTGGGTGTACTACTCTACCCCAGGGCCAAAAATTGGTCCACGTAAATTGTGAAAATTAGGTAGTTGTAGAGGTTGTAATTCTCCTGTGAGCAGATCAAGGTGCAGAAAAGAACCTGAGATTTCTTGTTCATTATGAGAAGCCACATTGCTGTAGGACTTAACGTTAACAAAGAAGCATACTTCTTTTATCAGGAGCAAATGAATGTCAGAAAGCTGATCAGTGACTGCTTGCAGGTTATGACAGGGTTTGGGTCTCAGAGTTTTCTGTATGTGCAGAACTCCACCAAAGCCCTCTGCCTGTATCTGGGAAACCATTTCACCTATTCCAGACTTGCTAAAGAGGTTTGACGAGAGGGCTTGATCTTTATTCCTGAGCAAAATCAGGGATGAAGAATGCCCCATTTGTTTTTGATAATATGTTGTGTAGCTGTGAGAGATCGAGCGTTCAAGGCATGCTCTGGCAGTGACCCTGCACTCTCCTGCAGGTGAGGTTGTTCTCCCATGCCTGGAGCATGCGTCTCTAAAACCCGCCTCTTCTCTTTTGCTGTAGGAAGGGCTGGATATGTAAACTGGTGGCTTACAGTGCTAGCCACTATCACTTCATGCTTTGGGGAACTTCAGCCTTTCACAGCTGGGTTGTAGTTGACATTCTTAGCACATTCCTTTAATTTCTTTCCCCTGGCATAGCAACTGATATTCCACACAGTGCTGCCTCATTTCTGGTCAGGCTGTTCTTTACAATTTATCTTTCAGGTTTCCCCCCAAAACTTGCCTAGTAAAAGCGTTTGCATAATTGCTCCTCAAGATTTGCATTTCAACACAATATTAGTTCTTGGAGTTGGCTGCAGGCTCACATCACCTTTCTGCAAGGTTAGTCTGCACAGCTGCCTTAATTGAATGATCTAAACACAGCAATATGCTCTTGCTTCTATTCTCAGAACAGCATCTTTCTTTCTTGACCAGGTTTTTGGTTTTTTCACTCTTACTAATTCTGTTGCTTCTGCAATAGGCCTTAAAACTCTCAGAACTGAAGGGGGCTGCAGTATCTGTCAGAAGAATTTTTTGGTTTATTTTTCTAAGTGCTTGTCAGATTCCCCAAGTTTTGCAGCCTTGAGTTAGGCCTGGCTGATTTGTGACTGATGGTGCTAGAGAGGTGGTTCTCATTTTCCTTCTTCCTTAGTCATCTGTTTTAAATTATCATCAGTGATAGGTTTGTTTATCTTCTTCCTTACAGGTTCGCAAGGCTTCAGCACCACATATGTCACTGGATTCAAAGAGAAATGATGACAGACTGAACCATATTTACTTTCCAAAATCTAGCTTTAAAGTTTCCCTCTGGACTGGGACTCACTGTTTTTAATTCACTTCTGGATGACACCTATTTAAGTATTTTCTTCACTCCTCTCTCCAGAGAAATGATTTTCTATCTATTTGTAAAAGTTCCTTGATGTTCTGCCTACGCTTTCCCTTTGCTTCAGATCATTTCTCCTGGTTCTAACCACTCCTCCCATTATGATGCTGGGACTCTTGCACACAATTTAAAAACATCTTCTGTCAGTCTTACCTTTGCAGTTGTTACTTTGCCATGTTAGTTCTTTTTGATCTTTCCTCACTAGCTCCAAAAGCACCTTTTTTTTTTTTTAATTTGGTAGATAATGCTCCTCAAGTTCAACTCTTGTGATCCTATCTGCTCCTTTCTGCCAGGATCTGTAACCTTTTCTTTATAAATAGTTCTTAACACTTTGCCAAGATGTCATAATATGAACAAAGTGGAAAAAAGTACAGATGCTAATGACATTTATTGAATCCTCCAAGTAATGATCCTTGGCTTCATCTCCTGCCAAAACGTGCTTGATGTGCTATCTTTTTGGTCTTTTGCTATGGGTATAAAAATGACCTTCCTCCTCATTCTTTTGCTGTAATTTTAAAAACTCTTGCTCCAAATAGGTAGTTTAACTGCTTTCCTTGGCAAGTTTAACAACCTGAGTACCACTGGCCTATTTCTTTGATGATAAATGGAAGGGGAAGTAAGTGGGGAGTAAGCTACGGTCACACCATCTCCCTGGGTGATCAGAGGCATTTTTTGGAGTTCTGAGCCTGTTTGAAACTCTCTCTACTAGTCAACAAACCGGCAAGGTAGTAAACAAACTACTAGTAAACAAACAAGGTCATAAACAAACTAGTAAACTTCTGGCAAAGCACAGCTAAATTCACACAGCCTCAAAAACAAGGCAGCCACATCCAGACTGCCTATTGGGAATGATCTATAGCCTTTGTCAATTCCCAAACCACACGCGGGCATTGTTTGGAAGACCATTAGCAGACCCAGACCAGACCTGTGCCAGGGCTTTGCTAGCTGTTTAACTGCACAGAGACTCCCTGTTTCAAGCCTCTATCCAGACCTAGACTTTACTTCCTTTGGGGAAGGTATATATTGTGCTTTGTTCCTTAATTTTTTTCTAGTGTGACTGTTGGAGTTGAGGAAGTGGTTCAAGATGCCTCTCCTGTGCTTCATGCTCCAAGACTGAGGGTAAGGGGAACATTTCCATTACAGCAGTGAGATGTGGTTAGGCTCTGTCATAGTGTGACAGAAGGCAGACATTGCAGAAGTATCTAAAACGTTTTATAACACCGTCTTTCTAGGCACCCTTTTGCCTCAGCTCACGTCAGCCAGAATTTGGAAAAATTTATCTAAAATTGTTCAACCACACATAAAAATGAGAGTGTGGCAAATACACTGACCTTATTAAAAATCTTACAATGCTTTGACTTGGAAGTCTTACTTCTTCCAGGATGTATAGAAAAAGGCATTTTTGGTATCCTTTGGTATAACGTTCACTGTCTCCAGGAAAACACGAATGGGCCAGAGCATAAACTCTGACTAATTTTGATTTGGAACACCCTCAGCAGAAGCTTGTTAGAGTTTGGCAGCTAAATTCCTGGCTGGTGACATCTGCAGTGAGTATCCTCCAACTTCAACCTGCCAACTCATCTGCCCATGTGCAGCTCCATGCTGCAACCCAGAGCTGGCAGCTTCTCCTGTGGAGAGCAGAGCCGGGCCAGCCAGCAGGTAAAGCAGATTAAAAGGGCAAAAGTTGAGACTGTACTAGGACTTGATATTATACGAAGGAAGGAGAATAAAGAGGGAGAAAGCAGAACTGGCATTTATACAGCCCCATGTCTGTTCTTTCTCATCCAGCACTGAAACAATCCAAGCCTTTCTTGATTCTCAATGTTTGTCAGCAAATAACTTTATTATCTGATGATGAAGTATGTATGCTACATCCCTCAAGTTTGTGGATTGAGTTTCTCCCTCATGCAACTGATCCCTGTGAATGATAACAGACATCTACTGCTACCAATTACTTATTAGCACATGTGGTAGAGATCTATACTGGGGACCTAAAAGGTTTCAGTTCCATTTGGAGGTCACTAGGGTTTCTTATAATATCATTTATTTTTGACTAACATGGGAAGTAACTTGATAATTCCAATAAATGACTAGGTACTTAAAGCAAACCCAGCTGGAAAGACAAATTTCTGTCTGGCTGAAAATGTTAACAATTGCCATTTCATTTGAGACAAAATAGAAAAAAAAGTTACTGTATTTTTGTGGTAGAACATAAAGAAAAATGCCATTCTAATTTTTCTCTGTGAGCTTCAAAAGGATTAACAGGCATGAAGAAAATGAGGTGATCAAAGATTTTATGGAAGGATGACTTCAATCTCAGAGATGGTGTAAGGCAGGGCTTAATCCAAAATTAACGTACTATATGGGCTAATGAAAAGAAACAAATATAAGAAAGCTGGTTCTACTCCTGAACTTTATCTTTAATGCAATTTGTTGATGCAATTCATTAAAATAAATCTCATTAAAAATACATAACTTCTTTGCACACATGCAAACAAAGGAAAGAATGTGCTCCTACCAGGTGAATTTGATGTTACTCAGCTGCAGAGCAAAGATAATGTGGGTTTTGAAATGCAGTCACTGTTGCTTTCGTCTAGGTTTACGTTTCTTGAAAAACCTTTCTAAAGGGTAATATCACTCAGTCGACTATCAGTCATTAATGAATGTGGATTAATGGGGAGCTGTAAACTGATGATTAAAGGGCAGACTTGGAGCAACGAGAGCTCAAAACCTACATTCCCTCTTTACCTGTGGACTCATATTGCCAAAGGTTACGTGTCCTTAGGCTTACAATCTCCTTGAGATTTTCTATGACTATCTATTGAGTAGAAGTTCAGATAAAAGGAAACTGTGAAAGCAAATACTATTTGAAACTGTATAAAAATGTAAAAAACTATATTGTGCTTATAAATCATGACATCTTATTATCATTATTATTCTCTTGGAGCAGTTTATGGAGCAGTAAAGCCAGAATTCTGTACAGAGATTGAAGTCACTGTCTCCATCCCTGCACCAACATTAGTACGAAATAATGCTAGACATTGCAAGCTAGGAAGGAAAGAATAATATTAACTGGATGCTTTTTGCCATATTATAGTCCCACATTACAAAACAAACAAGTATATAGTCCTTTTTTGTATGCTTACAGAACTTCCTTTCCACAGAGCAATAAAGAAGCAGGGATTCCTAAACGTTTCGGAGGACAAAGTCTGACAAATACAACATCGAGGATACCTCTGGAGGCAGTGATATCCCTCCACTTTAAGGTGAGAAACTAATGGAAAGAATTCTAATGATGTTTTCATTGTATTTTAAAATGTATGCATAGAGTGCAGTGTAAGGTCAGCAAAGCTTTTCTTTCATATTTATGGTCCAAAAGCATTGTCTGTGTATCTGTTCTCCAGTGCTAGGTGGAAGCTTGGTCAACTCGGTGAACTTTAGATCAGCCCCATGACCCGAAAGAGAATGAGATACAAAGTCGGCCGCTCAGTATATTAAATTCTGTTCGGTATCTGGTACAGCCAGGAGGTGGCAGAGCAAGTCTAGTTTACCGCGTTTGAATGCCGGCTCTAGGTATTTTCCAGTCTTGACGCTGTGGAAAGATGATGAGCTGCTCAGCTCTCGCATTTGCACCGTTTAGTGGCAACTGCCTGCACACTACTCACAACATTTGCAAGGCCATTAAGAGGGTCCCAGCAAGCTTGCAGAGCTCTCTAGGAAATGCTGCCTTGTCTTTTTTCTTTCTTTTTTTTTTTTAATTATAATTTTGTACTGCTGACTCAACTCTGCTGTTCACTGGCAGTTTGACCAAACCATCCTTTCAGCAGCAAGCATGAGTTTTCTGTGTACACACGTCCTTGCAAACAGATGACATTGGCTTTTACCCACAACAACAAGTGAATGAAAGCAGATCGTTAGAGCAAGTGCTTGACAAGCAGTAGTATTTAAATATGCAGTATATAATTCCACGTAACTTAATAGAGATGCCCTCTCCTTTCTCCCCTTGGTTACTCCTTAGCACTGTAAGTAATTAATGTGAAAAGCAGAGAGAAACCTTATGAGAGGGCAGAGCAGATGAACAAGTAGAGAGAAAAAGCAAATAGAGAATGACAAACTGGCCAATATCAGCGGGGGTACTTCTTGTATCAGCTTGAGCTGCAGTCCACATCTTTTAAAATGAACAGCGCTGGGTTGGTCAGCACGTGATGGGGGTTGCTGGGGGAAAAACAGATGTTGCACAGAAGTATTACCAATAATTTCGTAGTCTAAACTGTATCTGCTTGTGACATGACTCTATTACATTTTGCTTCAGCAAAATCTCTTTCTTAAAAGCTACTGCTGCTGGTTAGTAACAAGTAAAGTTTATTAACAGAAAGAAGCCCCAAGATCTCTATATGTTAGGTTTAATGGGCTGCAGCAACCCTAGGATAGATATTGCTGCTTTCAGGAAAGAAGGCATTTACTCTGCTCCGCCTCTCCAGCAGGTTTTTGTATGTCCCTTTCCCTGAGGCAGCTGTAAAAGGGGAGGTAGAAGAGGGGCAAGAGGAGAAGGTAATAAGCATTGTCTTACGGTTTGATCACCTTTAAGACAGGAACACTTTGGATCTTGCTGTTTTAAAACTGATAGATGACAATGGGAATAGAAAAAAGATGTTCATTCAGTTAAGACTACAAGAGGAACAGAAGATGCAGAGGTTTTTGAACACAGGGTCAGATACAAAGGCAAGAGAACCATGCATGAGACAGGCAGTGAGGAGAGGTGAACAGAGGATTCTTTGCACTGAAACTCCTGAAGTTATTATACTCTAAATTCTGCATTAATTGTCTGCCCCAAATGTCTGCTGGTTTCAAAGCAGCAGTGTACGATAGAATCTGATCCTAAATGAATGTAGTTGTCAAAGTCAACAATTGGAAGCACAGATAGAAAGAGATTTGATATCTTCTCTGCAATCCTGCCTCTGGTGATAGTTACTGCTAGAACTAGTCAGAGGAGGGAGGGAAACTGTATTTCTTCCAATCCCTCTGCTAACAGTTCCATTGTTTTTTAAATTTCAAAAAGGACCAACTAAATAGCTGGGGAGAAATCGCAAAAAATATCACTGATATTCTCCTGGCGTTTTCCCCACCCTTCTAAAGTTTTAGCCAACTACAGATAAGATCTATGCCCTGAACGCTAATGCAAGTGCCCCCCAGACAGACAGAGACTCTGCTCTGGACAGAACTGCTTGGGTGAGAGAAGAGGTCACCTACCATGCCCTATGTGGCCTCCGACTGCTCTAACACCAGATGTAGAGATGGCATCTGGAAGACTAAGTTATGTCCACAGGCAACTGAAATGAGAGCAATTAGCACAAGAAGCCAGACAGACTGTGGAGATCCTTGTAACTTCCAATCGCTCCTGGCCAGGCTGCAGTTAAAACTGACATCTACCACTGAAACGCTACATAGCTTGGGATCCCTCCTCCGAGTTTTGCAAACAGATCTATGCATGTTACTACAAGTCTTTTCACATCAAACTGAGGGCTGCAGCTGTCAGGAGGTCATGCATTGCTCTAAGCATCCAGGTCCAAACATCTTATCTAAAACAATGGCGTTTGGATTGGAAATGCTATTTTGATTCTCCTCCTTTTTTTAGTTGCCCCAGCCTTGAGGATGATGGCTCAGAATAGCTGTAATATTTAAAAACTCCGCCAAGCACTGTGCTGACAAAACAGCAATTTGTATGTGCTTAGTACTTCTGGCTAATCTCAGCGTAGAGTTCACATGCTGAATGAATCTTTTTTTCTTTCATCATTTAGTGTATTAACTCGAGGTCATGCTCCACTGACACTTGCAAACAGCACCCGTCTCTGTCAGTCACAGCCACGCACAGAAGGAGCTTGAAAGGAATTAACTCCATCTAATAGACATACCCAGATTGCACACAGCCCCTCAGGATGGGAGCAATAGCGTTAGGGACTGATGTGAAATTGTGGGAGGAGGGAATAGGAGTTAGCCTACAGAAATGGAAACACTCATCCTTGAAGTGGTATCACAAATATTTAATGTCACAGGTATTTCATTTGTGGCTCGATTTGAGAGANTCAGGATGGGAGCAATAGCGTTAGGGACTGATGTGAAATTGTGGGAGGAGGGAATAGGAGTTAGCCTACAGAAATGGGAACACTCATCCTTGAAGTGGTATCACAAATATTTAATGTCACAGGTATTTCATTTGTGGCTCTATTTGAGAGATCTACCAAACCTAGTAGTCGTGGCAAATCCGGCTCCATTTGTTTTGTATGGTTACAGTTAAAAAAGACCAAATGACACTTTGCAGTCCTGTGAACCGAAGCACAGTGCTCTGTATCACTTCATGAGAAAGAAGGCATGACAAGATTTAGTTCAAAGCTGTAAGAAAATGGAGAGAGCAGAACAATAATACCAGCAGTAACAGAGCTTTATTTTTTAAAGGAAAATGAATTCAGCAGTAGTAAATAAAGGTGCTATTCACAACAAGCTGCTTACATTGCTGATGCGCGATGTCACATAAATGTGAGGTTAGGAAATGTGAGAATTAAGGTCATCTGTGCAACTGATATCTAAGGGTAGATCTGTCCTTTCTTCTCCTTTTCTCTTTCTTTCTTTCCCCTTTCATTCCAGAAGCTTCAGGAGACTTCTTCCACTGGTGCAAGACTACTTATTTTGCAACTGGGGGCAATTCCACATCTGATTAGTAGCATCATGTATAAATTAGCAGCATCTAATTCTGCATTTATATTCTCATCTGAGAATCACGACGAACTTTGCTGAAAGTTTGATAAGGCCTTACTGCACATGTGCTGTAGGGAAATGGTTGTTTGTATTTTGTGGTCGGACAAAGTGAGGCTATGGGAGGAGCTACTGAAGATCACCACAGGCAATGTTCTGACCTAAGATAGGAACTCAGTACTTTTAGCTTTTGTGTGCTTCTCCCTGAATAATGCTTTCTCTCACTAATGAGAAAATCTGCCCAGGCCAGAAAGGTTAGGAGTATTCCATTCCAAAGAAGAACGTTTGGATGTTCTGACTCTTGTTTTGCCTCCCTTTATACCCAGAATAGGTTTACTAGGCTGGTTGGAAGAAACTGACTGAATCTTCTGTGTTATTAATGTTACTTACCTGTCAATAGAATTATCAAGAACTGTCTTAGAAAAATATTAAAGCTGAGTCACATACCAATAAAAGCAAACAAATTCACTCTGGCAGCTGAAATAGTGAATTTAACTTATTCTTGCTGTGCCTAGGCAGAGGTGGCATATGGTACTGTGGTGATTTCATTTCATTTCAGAGTTTCTTTTTGACACATGATGAAGTCTAATCACATCTGAAATGGAGTTACTGGAAGAGCAAAGGCAACTCTTTCAATACACTACAAACAAGGGACCCCGTGCATCTTACGGCCACATGTAAAGCCACCTATGAGCGTTGCTGGAGAAGTGAACAGGTGTTGTAAACGTCTAAATCCAATCTGTGCAGACCTCTGCATCTCTAATGTGTAAAGGCAAGCAAGCAGTGTTCTCCAGAGTTTGTGTGCGGATCTCCTCCTGACTGTCTGTTATGATTAAATGTTTGGAGTGTGAAAAGCACAGGTGCTGCCTCAATTTTCCTATGCATTCAGCAAGACGCAGCCTATTAATGGATAATAACTATGAGATTTCAAAGTGAAAAGTGACATGCTAAGCAGGAGATAGGATTATTTTACTAATTAAAATCACAAGTGAAAAGATTATCTTTTCTTTTGAGAAATATGTCAATTTTTAAGGCTGTAGACCGCAAAAAGAATGGTGATTTTTACAGGCCGCAACGCAAATTATTGAATGGCACAGTATTACTATGGAACCTGGAAAGTGGAGATGTTGTTTTAATATGAGAGCTGTAGTGACTCTCTGACCATCATTACGCGGATATTGCTCAGATGGTTTGTTGTTTACTGTAATCTGGGTCTTGCTCATGTCTGACTCACGTCTCCTGCATTCTCATCAGGGATCTGTATTTCTTACCATTCTGGCCTCCAAGGTACCGAGCCTCCTATATCTTGCTGTGTGTGGGAGGCCTGGGATCAAACATCAGGCAGCAGTAGTAGTCACTGCCAGAGTTTCCTGATGTGAAGATGTTAGACAGTGCCCAGCTCTTGGGATCCAGCATGGGTTTTTCCTCTTCCAGCAGTGAAATTGCACTTAAGCAGGGGCAGGGGGAAGCTAGAATGTGAGTCAGAAAGGTGCAAACTTGTAGTTAGAGTAAGAATGGGCTTTTCAGTTCATCTTGTTTTTTTGTTGAACAGCTCTGCATCCTATTTTGTATCATCATAGGGAAACATCCAGACCTTGTTCATTAAGGATGACAGAAAGTGGACACCTGTGGAAGTGGAGTGAGCAGGCTTTTGCTAGACAATTTGCTTAGCTGAGATTCAGGGTGAAGAGGTGTCCTGGTTTGGGCCAGAACAGAACCGATTTTCTTTTAGTAACTTTACTTTTTAGTTAAGTCTCTTCTGAGAAGCTGCACTCTCTGAAATTAACTGCATGTTTTTCCAGACAGGAGCTGCTTCTAGCAGTGATGAGGCTCGGTGCTTACAGTTAGTGCTGGAACATCAGTAGCAATGGTAGGCAGAAAGGCTCTTGCTTACAGTTATCCCTATGGAGATCAAGGTCAATGCTTACTTCTGCTGACTTTCTTATGTGCTGGAAATGAAAGAGTGGAAAAGGGGTCACAGCTGCGACCCTACGGTGGGGAGGAGCGGGTCGGACAGGTGACCCAAACCTGACCAAGGGGAGTATTCCACCCCATAAGTGTCATACTCAGTATAAAGCTGAGGGATCACGACGGTTACTCTCTCTTCTTCTGTGGCCAGCATGCAAGGAGGACTCTGTCCGATTCTTCTGCCTTCGATCCCGATCCGTGCATTCCTGAATCCAGTTCCTGCCTGCTCCTGAGTACTAGTCTGGGACTTTTCCAGGGTGTGCCCTGCAGCATCTGGGTGACATAATCGTCATCGAGGGGGGAACTCAATATTGGTTTTGTATATATTTGTATATATATTTCATTATTATTTTTTTCCTATTATTCTAATACGTTATTATTGTAGTTAGATTAAAGCTGTTTTGACTTTTCCAACCCGTAAGTCTCTTTCCCTTTTCTCTTCCCCCCCTTTTTGGGGGAGGGAGGGGGTTAACAAAGAGCATCTGTTGACCGTTTAGTAGCCAGCCCAGCTTTAAACTGTGACAAGAGGGAAAATTTTTTATACAAGAATTGCATGATAGTTCACAAATGTCGGTTTGGATAGATTTGGATAGGAATCAAATCAAAATCCCCAAGGTCCCCAATGAATGTGTCCTTCAAAGCAATGAAGGTGTCCTTTAAAGAGCTATGATTCTCCACACAGACACCGAATGAGTGTTGGACATTCAAGGCTGCCTTGTGGTGTCAGACCAGAATCTCAGAAACCTGCTGCCATCAATGAACAGATCCCCTTGCTCACAGCTTTTGCTGATATTAAGGGGAATCTTAACATTTAGATAATTCTGCTGACATTTCTGGACCTTTTTCTGGAGATGATATTGAAGTCTGAGGAGTGGAGCCAGACAAAGAAGGGTCAGTTTCCAGGAAGTGAAAGAAAAAATGTGACAGTGGAGCACAGCAGCTTAAAAAATTCATTTAGTATGTAACAGTGACCACCATGCATGTGGTGATATTTTTCTCTACTGCTCTGCATGCCTGTTATTGCAACTGAACAAAACCAGCCCTGAGTTGCAAATTTTCACAGAATGTGTAAATTTTGAATCCTGAGACCTCCGAACTCCTTATGATCTTTGCTATAAGGGGCTCATCTGCACATCATCAGAGTCCTCATAATTTCTGGATAGGTTTGTAGTGGCTGAGTAGATTATTGCTCTAATTTATCTACATATACTATCAGTAGTTACCTACTTGTTCTTTTAATTAGGCTAAAATTTGCCAAAGCATATGAAAAATTGCTTATCCCACTGAAAACAGAATTATATGCTGAGAGCTCGCAGCCCATTCTTCAACTTTTGCATAAATATTTTTACTGTATGTATTTATGTTTTGCATTAAAAGAGTGTCTGTGGGAACGTGTGCTGGTTGTGAACACTGTGCTTTCCACCAGCACCTGCTTCTTGAGCCGGCTAAATGTGGAAGCATGTTCTAACAGTTGAGCTGTACGAACAGTTTATTCTCTGTTCTGCCACAGCATGGGTAAAGCAGGAAAAATTGTATCTGGCTGAGCTGACCCAGAGCGAAACCTGACCAAGAGGCTTTAGTTTTGAGCTTCAGTTGTGTGTTGCAGGGAGACTCGTTTGTTTGAACTTTTGAAAAGGAAGTGTGACTGAATTTGGCCTTGAGAGATCCCATTGGGATGAGAAATAAAAGGATTTGTATTAGAAAACGTCAAAATCAAAAGTAGCATTTCTCCCCTCATTCTTTTCTTTTTTTCCTTTTTGCCAGTCATGAATGATTGTCCCAAATGCATTCAGACTTCACTGATAGCCTAAATTATGTCATGACACTGCATTTTTCTGCAAATAACCTCTTCATCCCAGATTTGTGGCGTGGCTGTTGAGTTAAGGTTTGCCGCAAGGATGATGCTACAGCAGTGCACTGCAGAGTGGAGGGAGGGGAGCTGTGGAGATCCTGTACCAGCAACAGGTTTGCTACCTGTGCGGCACTGCAACCCTGCCGGCAGAGGGAAAAGGAGTGTCAAACCCTGGTAGCAGTGGGACAAAACTGCTTCGAAACCCTCAGCTACGGGTTGCCTTGTTGCCCAGGTTTTTGTAAAGCAAGCAGATTTGTCTAATTAGTTAGGAAAAAGTAGGCAAATTAATTGGACTTAAATCCTTGGGTGATTAATATTGACCTAAGCTCCAAATGTCTGTGCAACAGCTCTCCTTTCTGCACATGATATACAAAGAAATGCCACATTATCCCACTTCCAAAAGCCTTGCAGACTTTCAGAGTCACGTTTATCCTGACAGAGCCCATGTTGTGGGCATGCCTAGTTTTTGCTGCGGTTAATTCTTTCAAGCCCAGCAAAAAGGCATCATATATTTGAAGTTCCCTCTCTCCTGAAAGTTTAGTTATCAAGCAGTGTCAGCTCTGAGGAAGACCCGCCTCGGCTGGGAGGCTGTATGTGTTTGCCAGCGGGGCCATAGGCTGATCACAGACCCACCAAGGCAGTCATTGATTGACCCAGCATCTCCCCTCCTCAGGAGCATCTCAACGAAAAAACTCTTTTCTGTGAGGGACAAGGATTGAATAAGCCTTGCTATAATGAGTGCAAAAGGAGGCTAAATTCCTTTTTTTTTTTATACACACTTACTTATTCCATGACTTCAATTTGGATTTTACTGAAATCATTACATCCAATACGGGCATAACCTCAAATATGCTGGAGGGAAGCACCTTCACTGGTAACAAGTTGTTTTCCTTCCGAGATCTTTCAGAAGTCATCTCTTCATCTCTTTTCCTCACCTCTTTTGAACTGGTTAATTAAACTAGACTGAGCACTCATGCCACAGATTTTTATGACACCAGTTTTAGAAGGATTTTTTTTGTGCACAAAGCTAAATCAAGACTTCTGTAAATTGGAAGATGTCCCATTTGCAAAATCAGTGTAGTCAAGAAAACAAGAAGAGCAATATTGCGTGACTTTATGTAAAATAGTATCTGATGGTTATTTTGGTGAATTATGGAGACATTAATAGATATTGGAGCCTGTGGTGAATCTCTGATCTAGGCCAAACATCACAGTTAGTATCACATGCCCAGCAGGAACGTTGAGAGATACTGTTGAGATTGATATCTCTTTCTACACAGAGTTAGATAGCCTCATACTGTTCCTTTTCTCCAATTCCCTTCTCTCACAGCAGAATTCCTCCTGGACAGGAGAAAGACAGTTCATTCTCAGTGGTCTGGGGACTGTGAGCGAATGTTATTAATGATAATCTGGACAAACAATACTTTGAACTGGTTGAAAACCACCATTTCACATATTACTCAATTTATCACAACTGTGAGATTATAAAGAAAACAGATCACGTCCCACATAGCTGTATGTTCATTATCCACATAGCCATGAGGTGCATTCTTTCATATGTCAGATTTGACATTTTTCATTGTCAGATTGTACTTTTTGTTGGGAGGGAGGTGAAATGTGTTTCAGTTCCGATGTTGCATGTTCACAGAAAAATGGAAATTGAATTCTGAAAGAAAAAATAAAAAAAAGGCATATGTACTTCAATGGCCACATCTCACTCCCAAAGCAGCAACAGGTATCACCAAACTACAGCATAACAGGAGGGTGGTTCATACCAAAGGCAAAATTGATCAAGTCACCAAGAGCACTTCTTTTGAAAGTGCCATGTCCTCACACCAGCTAAGAGCTACCCCATCTGAACTCACTAGATGTGACAGCCTCCCTGTGATAACTGGGTGCAGCTTTGGCAATAACCTCTAGGAAAAAATATAATGCATGGGCACTTCAGAGAACAGCACCATACAGAGGGCACTCTGGTGGAACAGAAACATTTGGAAAACGCTCCCATCACTACCCACGTTTTCAAGTCTCTGCAGAATCCTTCTTCTCTAGTACGTGAGCTGAAAACATACTTCAAACATACATCAGCATCTTCGCATTCACTAAGGTATTTATGTAGAGGTAGGATCTGTACTTGAGTCTACCTTGAGGGTGTAATTGTGTGTTGCTAATGTAATGGCTAGAGCTGGTGATCCAAACGGCAGCATATGAAAGGTCAATATGCACACTGCAAGGTTGTGTGGAGCAATTGGAGGAAAAATGGAGTCTGATTTAACAGAGTAAGAAGGAAGAGGGAGGGCAAGGGCAGTGAATGAGAGTGACAAGATGACTTTCGAAAATAGGCCTTGCAGAAGTGAAAACAAAAACCTTAACTCCATCACTTATATGTAATGATCATCTTAGAAAGATAATAGATAAAGGAAGAAAGAAACAAACCCCAGAATTAGAGCCAAACATTTAACTGATCTAAGTGGGTGCAGATTTCAGAGGAGCTGTTTCCGTGTGTATCATCATGCAAACATTGTGTATATATCCCCATGGATGCCATTAAAACATCATAGGCGATGGCATGCCTTAAAAGGCAAACCAGGTAAAAAATTCTGACCTCATACACCCTAGCAAACATCCAAAAGTGGTTTATTCCAAGAATCTGCATGGCACAAATGAAAGCAGGACTGAACTCCTACCTTCATGTCATATTTGCCACTATACTTTGCATTTTCTCACGTGCCATCTGACAAACCCATGTGACTCAATTCTACTGACAATCAGAAAATGTCAGAACCCAGTGCAGCATTACTACAGGGATTTATTTGATTTCCCACATAAATTTAAAATAATGTCACATCTTAACAAAATAATTCAGGCTAATTTTCTTGCCTAGAAACTGTCTAGTGGTCACTTTTGTGCTTCTATCACTGCTGTGAGATGCTCTCATTCACTTTAATGTAAAATGACTTGGACTTTCGTATAAGGTTCATTTCAGTATCTGATTAAATATTTCAGTTGTTACATAGCTCTCATCCCTGTAGCATTTAGATGAATACATCACTTGTCTAGGACCAACTCCACTGGAAGTAAGAATTTAAATCCTACTAAAATTATGCAACAACAAAAAAAATTCTCTTTTAATTTTTTTGCTGGTTCTTCCCTTGCTTCTCTGCAGATGTAAAACCTAAATGCATCATTTTGGAAAACAAAAACTCTATCCAACAGTATTAACCCAATTACTTGTCATTGTGGATGGGACCATTACAGCTGGTATCATATACATAGGCACAAGTTAATGTATCATGTACTGCAAATTGACTCAACTTCTTTATCCTTGTTATGAGATAGAAAGGAGTGCTGTGAATCTACTACAGTGATAATAAAATAACAAAGGAAATAGTCAGGAAAAAGAGAAATAGAACTTCCACACTCTCACCTTGTGCATGCTACTCCTACTGATGTAGGTTTTAACCTACAAAAGGCTTGAAGACCATGGTACCCCACTGATTTATGTCACTCAAAGACCTGGTCTTGTATATTACCACTCATTTCAATGTTGTCATACTCTCCTGAGGCCAGAGAAGGGCTGGCAGGAGACGCTTTTCATGTACGTCGAATTTTGTGAAGTACTCTGAGTTTCTTCAGGTCACAATTTTAAGTACTGCTACATGAACCTGTACCACAAGAGGGAGGAAATTTACAGCAATGTTACAGAAATCAAGATAGAGGTATCGAGCTAAGTTCTTGGCATGCCTGGGTCACATGGAAGTAGTTCTCAGAAAGCCCTTACTCCCTGCACAGTTCTCAGTCTTGTAGTTGCCTATTAGGGAATTTGGTCTTGGGAGAGACTGTTGTTACAGCCATCTCCAAAGGGCATTCCAGGGAATATGGGCTGCTGGTGTGTTCAGAGGGATCCCGGGTGTCGCGGTTTAAAGCTGGGCTGGCTATTAAACGGACAACAGATGCTCTTTGTTAACCCCCTCCCTCCCCCAAAGAAGGGGGAAAGAGAAAAGGGAAAGAGACCTACGGGTTGGAAAAGTCAAAACGGCTTTAATCTAACTACAATAATATTGTATTATAATAATAGGAAAAAGAATAATGAAATATAAACAAATATACAAATATGTGCAAAATCAATATCGAGCTTCCCCCCACCCTGATGATGAATACGTCACCTGGACCCTGCAGGGCATGCCCCAGGAAAGTCCCAGACTGTACTCAGCAGCAGCAGGCAGGAGCTGGATTCAGGAATGCATGGATTGGGATCGAAGTCAGAAGAATCGGACAGAGTCCTCCTCGGATGCTGGCCATAGAAGAAGAAGAAGAGAGTGACCATAGTGATCCCTCAGCTTTATACCGAGTATGATGTATATAGGATAGAATACTCCCCTTGGTCAGGTTTGGGTCACCCATCCAAGCCGCTCCTCCCCACCGCAGGGTCACAGGTGTGACCCCTTTTCCGCTCTTTCATTTCCGGCGCATAAGAAAGTCAACAGAAGCAAGCATCGACCTTGGTCTCCATAGGGATAACTATAAGCAAGAGCCTTTCTGCATACCATTCCTACCGACGTTCCAGCACTGACCATAAACACTGACCTTATCACTGCTAGAAGCAGCTGATGCCTGGAAAAACATGCAGCTAATTTCAGGGATTGCAGCTTTTCAGAAGAGACTTAACTAAAAAGTAAAATTACTAAAAGCAAATTGGTTCTGTCCTGGCCCAAACCAGGACACCGGGCCACCCTGGGGATCCATCATCCTGGGAGAATGGACCAGTCTGTCTATTCAGAGTCAGAAGCCTGGTGCTCAGGACAGTCTATTTATTGCATTTGCTGCGTGTGCCTCATCTCATGGTAAGCCTTAATGAAGTCTCTGTTACTGGCCATTCCAAATACTTGGCAAAGGTGCAGATCTGTAATTTCTATTACAAAGTTGTATTTTTACGTATAAGAACAATTTCTGACCAAAACTGTTCTTTCTCTAGTGTGTCTCAGGTCCACTAAGAGTTCTAGTTAACCCTCCTCGCTTTGAAATACCTGACAGGAGAAGCTGCCACGGCAGCGTGTTCAGCTGGACCTTACAGCTCCTCATTTTCCAAGGGGGTGTTTCCTGCATGCACCAAGATTGTCTTTATGGATCAGAGGAAGCAGGAAAAGGATTTTTCAAAACAAACACATTAAACAAAACAGACTGGTCTCTTTATCCTTTAGCTGGAAGCCATTTCTTCTAAAGGAATCTCATCCAGCAAGAGCATAATCATAACTGAGAGCAAAACAACAAGCAATTTCCTGTATTTTTGTCTTTCCCATTTTCCACAAGTGCAAATAGATTCAATTACTTCCTCAAAGTCTGATGAGTTTCACAGTGTGGCCAGTGATTAACTGCAAGGGAAAATTGTTTCTTTCCTCCTTGACTTCTGCTTTTTGGTAACCGTTAAGCCACAGAAGGACTGAACGTCAGTCCTAGCTAATCACCTGCAAAGAAACACAAGGGGAAAGGAAGAGGTAGTGGCAGGAACGGCCTCGCTGAAATGATGCAGATGAAAGACTTTCCTTGTGGCTGCCCTTCGAGTGCTGTGTGGTGTGAATGATTTGAGTCATGCTCTGAACACCAGAGCATGAGTAAGAAAGCTCAGCCTCCTCTGAAGCTTGGTTTTATTGATGAGCTGACAACATCAGCTCCTGTTGCCAGCCTAGCTCCCCTGAGTCGCTCTCTGCGTGACTTCCTCTGCACTAGTCCTCTCTGCCCAAATAGGTAGTCTCATCTGCTTGCAGCCAGGGCCAACTGGAGCCACCTGCCATCATGACTCAGTGGCAACTGTCATGAATTTGGCATGACTAAGCATCAGTGGTAATAACAGCGGAAAACAGAGTGAGGGAAGAGGCCTGCAGGAGTTCTGCCTCACCTTCTCATACAGCATTGCCAAAATAGATGAATAAAGACTGACTTCATGAGCGGTGGGGGAAGAGGAGGAGTAAGTCTTACCTGTGCTGGCCCCAGTTTACATGCTGAACTCCTACTGCTGATTGAGGTCCTATATTTGAGAGACCTAGTGCTGACCGGGAAACGGGTTCAGGTATCTTGGGAATGACCACGATATAAAATATCTTTAGAGCTGGAGTTTTCAAAGGAGGTAGATTCCTGATGAAGTGCAAAAGGTATTGGGCAGTGGGTGCTCTGACATTCATAGCAGGTTCCAGGCTGGCTGGAGAGAGGAGGCAGGCCCTGGCCCCAGAGTGAGGGCTTTTGTACCAAGCCCTGTGTGATGCTGCTCTGAACCCAGTGGATCTGCCCTTCTGAAAAGCACTAACCGCACTCTATGGAAACCACATCTTCTGAGCATGTTGGAGGAAGCAAGCTTTGACTTATTTGCTAATGTTTCCATTATTCTTAATGGTGACTTTTTTTAGTCAAAGAGTTAGTTAGCATTTCTTCAGTCAGTGTAGGAAGAAGATCACCTGTCTAGTTCGTGCTGATTTACACTGCTCGAGTACTTACCATGACTTTTTTGTCAACAAACTCCAGTGGGGGAGAATAACAAATGGAATTCAGGGAGTAGTTTGGAATAACAGTGAGAAGAGATTGCAAGATTCACGAACCAAAAAGAGGGCAGCATTTCTTGAATAGCTTATTCACTTGGGGTTATTTGCTCAGTGAGCCAAGAAGAAATGTAGAGTCAGGGAAAGGTGCTGAGGCCAAATAGACAGAGCGCCAGGGGGATAGCAACAGGGACTGCAGGCACTCCTCCAGCTCACTTGACAGGTCTAGGGCCTTAACAAGGGGACCCTGGAGTAAGAACAGCATTGTCTACAGACCATGAAAACTTCTCCATCCATACCACCACCGTATGGTAGAGTACTTCCTTGTTCTAGGGGTGCATTGTTTCTCAACAGCTCACCTAGCCACTGGCCTTTTTGCCAGCACTGTTGGGCAGCAGTTGCTAAACAGATGATAAGCTTGTGAGACAGGAGTCTGGGTAAGGCTCTCTTTGCCACTCCGTTCCCCTAAGATAAAAAGTTATTGTAAGTGGGAAACTGAGGAGCACATAATGACAGCGCTGCCTCTAAACCTTTCCATGCCATTTTCTGCTGCATGGCACTTACTGAATTGGTGAGGAGAATGATTTAGATGCACTGGTGATTTTCCTCGATGTAAGGACACTCTAGGAACTGTGGCAAGCCTTCAAGCTTCCCTAAGCTGTATGGAATACGAGGACAACAGAAAAATAGTACATGATCTCACCTGCAGCTCTGCCTTCTCCGATGCTTTCATTGCTTCCTTGCAACTCCTATGTGACAAAACCTGGGCTAGGACTTTGCACAGAACATCCACCCTTTAGAAGTGCATCAGCAAGTGATGCAGATTTCTTCAAAACAGATTTTATTGCCCCGCTATCATTTGTCTGGCACAGAAAGAAAATTAGGTGAATATTCACCTGCCCTGGAACATTGCTTATTTAAATGCTGTTTCAACTTAATACAAAGTTCTTCACTTCTTGGCCAAATTATTCTGCCGAGTCACTTGCTCTACAGCTGCTGCATCCTCCTGCTCCTACATGGCAGCATTTCAGCAGTATCTGGAGGGGAAGCATCTGCCTGTCATAGCACTACACCGAGTTTTGGGATTCTCCCAAGTGGCAGTCATTATCACTCTACGGTGATATTATTAGCATATTTTCATCCAGCAACAGTCAATGTCAGATTGTTGCATGATGTGTTCAACAGGCATCAACATTTCAGAAAACACCAGACAAATGTCTTTTTACTTGACCTCTTTAATGCAATGTCATAGATCATTTGTGTGTTTAACAGCTCTCAAAACATCGATGCATGTGTGCTTACAAAATAGATATCTTCTCACTCCTTTTTTTCCTCCTTCAAGTGCCATGAGAAATTATTTAAGGAAGTTTTAATGAAATGCATCTGTCACTTATGAAGATAAATAGCCATAGTATGGCTTTCCATTACTGGAAATGGCAGAATTAAATTAGAAAATTACAATCCTCAGCATCTTCCCCGACTTGTTTTTGCATAATGTGTTAGAAAATATGCCCACATAGGCAGAATGCTGCAATACCAATGGAACATGTCATAAAACAAGACCTCTTTTTATGGTTGTTTTGTTAGTTTGCATTGGGGAATTTTCTCCCATGGATGATTTTTGGTCCTGTTTCTGGGCAAGGAGGCCAAATTAGTAAAGGGAACCTAACTAGAGTGGCAAATATATACAACTCTCCCTCTCTTCCAAAACCTAAGTTCTGGATTTTGGTCTATGTTGTTGCATGGCTCCCAAGCCAAATGGGAAGACGCATGGTAGACCATATGATCCAGACTGTGTAATTCCTCATATCCCATCTGGAGGGCAGCTCCTTTTCCATTACATGGATTAAAAATAGTGTTACCATTAAAATTCTTGGGGCCACACTTTGGACAATAGGAATAAATACTGTATTCTGACTCTTAATAGGCAAAAAGATAGCTATTAAAGGAGACATGTAAATGAACAGTGGGATGGTAAAATTGTCTTTTCAGATGGAATGGGCTCCTCTTAGTCCCTCATTAGCAAGCTGGTCTTTTTGTCCTCAGAAGCAGATTGTTGGTAATTGGTTTTGTCTTTTCAAGTGAAGAGTTAGACTCCTTAGAGTCTGGCCCAGTTAGAGTAAGCCAGAATGTAATTTGCAGCCTTTAGCCCTGCTACTTCTGGAAGCAAAGAGGTAGCAATTGAAATAAGCACACAATAGGGAGTCCCTTGTGTTTCTCACCTGTGCTTCCAGCTGGTAATGGAGGATGCATGCAGAATACTTGTGTCCCTCAGCCCTCATGCCCACTCAACACCAGCAGCATATGCTCCTGCTCTCCCGCTCCATTGACTTCCAACTCACCCAGCACTCTTCCACTCATTCTCCTGGTGTTTCTCTCTCTTTTCTTTTTTATACCATGTGAATTTTGTAATTTTTGTTGCACAGGAGATGTCTTCAACAGAGACAGGAGTGCTTTATCTGTGCCTGCTACCCAAACTCAAATTTCTTTGTACACAGATTCCTAATGAATCCTAATCCCTCACTTTCTTAAGAAATGCTTTAACTACGGTGCTTTTATTCAAAGCTGGTCACCAATGCTGTAATGCCCCTCACCAGCTGGCGAGTAGCTGTTACGCTACAGTTCATGCTGAGCCCAGCGCTGTCTGTGCATATCAAGAGTATTCAGCCAGGAGTCCCGCAGAAATGAGGAAGGACTGCCTTGCATCAGATCTTGTGGGTAGTCAAATGCAGATGCAAAGGTTTATGTGCACAGATAATGTTCTTGTAATTAATGAATGTAGCAAGTTAGAAAGGGAGAGAAGGAATTTCCCTATCATCTCTTTAAAAATTATGCTTATTTTTTTCCAAATGAAATTGATGTAGTTTTTGTTGTTCCTGTTCATTCCAACCTGCTAAATTCCTGAAACATCCCAAAGATCTCTGTGAGGAAACATGGGGCAGGGATTGAGGGCAGTAACTGAAGGTCTCGATATATTGAATACATTTTGGGGAATCCCAGGGCGCTCTGAGAACAGGAGGCAAGCAGATAAACTGTATGGGTCACGAAGACAGCCTTGTTGAGAGATGAGAGCTTTTAAAGCCCCAGCTGCTTCCCTTTCAGCCTTGTCTTAATTGAACTGCTCAGATAACAGCAACCCTGCGTGAAGTAAATGCTGGTTATCCTAGCTTTGACCTTCAGTATTCCTGCAGGAGTACGGATAGGGATGCACATCACTTCACTTTTTCCCTGATTATACAAAGGAAGAAATACTCAGATTTGAATACCAAGATGAACAGAACAGGATAATTGATGAGCACAAATAGGACCAAGGTCAGAGAGAAACACCATAAGCAGTGGTCAGTGTGGCAAGTACCTGGTCTCCAGCAGGGATCAGTATTCGGTTCTTGCAGATGGCAACACACCCCTGTAATGCACCCAGTTAATTGCTGAATTTTGTTTGAGCATTTACATCCCAAGGTTAGCATGTTTTGCCGGTAGGGGATGGCTTATCCTAGGAAGCTCTGAAATGCGATTACATTTATGTTACCTGGCATTGCTTTGCATGTTATTAATACACAATGATCAAACTCTTATAAAAACCCAGCCTTAGTATTTAACTCTATGACTTTCTCTGTAGCATATTGTATAGGTTGACTGCATCCTGTGCAGAGAAACATTTCTTTTTTTTTTTCCTACATATAATGCCCTTTAATTTCATCAAGTGACCGCTTGTTCTCTGTCTCTCCATGCAGTCTGGCCAGAGGTGGGATGAGAAACTTCTCCTCTATGCCTCCTGCCATCTGGAGCAGGCTTGTCTGTATTTGCCTGCTTCGTTGGCTTTCCTTCTCATTTCAAATCTCAGCTGAAAACGCCTCCCTTCCCCCTTACTTCTGTCTTCCTGCTCTTATTTATCTCTGAAAATACACTACTGGTTTCTGTAAAGCAGTTGAGAGATGGAGTTTGCATGACAGACAGAATTCAAAGACTTAATCCTTTAACCTTTACTTACAAAGACATGTGTCTGTACTGGAGGCAATGGGCTACCAGCGTAAGCAAAACCTGCAGGACCAAGTGGATCTGCAGACCAAGTGGACTTTCTTCTGGGATACATAAAGGAAAGAGCAAGGAATTTATTTAGAGCATTTCTAATTGTAAATGCCAACATGAGCTCCAAAGCACATGGGCTTCATGGGCTACAGGAATACTGAAACAGAGTATGGTGCCCCAGCATGGCCAAGGACCTGGAAACCAACTGGCCCTGTACAACTAGCAGATCAAGAAGATAAATGACAGTGAGCTGTAGGAAGCCACAAACAGGTTGTAGGAGGGAAATAGTCTTTCATGTCATGTTAGAGGGAAGGAGAGGCTGGCGATATTATCCAGAATGGGCAGAAAGGCTAGGATTTTTTCAGAGGGAACGGCAGGACTGAGTTTTGCCTAAGCTTTTTTTAAAACTCTGCCTTGCAAGAAGCTTCAGCATCATGGTGCTGGGCTGGAGAATGAGTCCGACTGCCTTATAAAAATGTTGGCAGCTAATGAAAGGAAACTGCTATGGAAAACTGACCTGAAAGTGTGGACGTGGGCTTCCTTTGCACTATGTACTTACAGCTGATCTTGGAGGAGAAATGCATGGTTGACTAGTGATGATGCAGAATGATTACTGCCTTGACAAAGTGCTGCCTCTTTCTATGTCACCATACTGAAACCCCTCAGGATTTTGATTCAGTTTTGGATGCAAGGAATAGGAAAAAGCATCGCACATCATGACATGTTGCCCTTTGGCCATAAGACAAAGAGGATAAAATAAATTCTGGGTTAGAGGCGTTCTGGTAGCAACAGCACCAACACTTTATCACCCTTTGTGTTTCAAAGTGTTGAGACTCACAGTTAATCCAAGTCTGGAAGGCCTGCATTCTGGTGTGTCATCCTGTGCACTGCAGAACAGCTGCTTGGCCTTACTCCACCAGCCCTTGCCCAATAAAGAACATTTTTCACACCCTGTCATGAATTTCAGACTGTCGTCAAAGCCTTTCAGCTGCAGTCACCATCTATTACAGAAAGGAAACAAGAGAATGACTTTGTCAATAATATTTTAGATATAATAATATTTAGGATATGTTAGATTAAATTCTCAGGTGGTCTTATGTGGTGGACAAGTCTATGCCCTTCAGTAAAAAGCTGAACTAGGAGGAAATTTTCTACTGACATCAGATCTGGCAATCAGTGGAAACTCAAGTATGTGGCCAGTAATATAATCAAAGCCACCTGGAAGATTTTAATACTTTGAGGACTGCTTGTGCGTGTCTCTGCTTCCTCTCTTCCTCTGTGGCTAATCCCTGATACTTCAGGGCAAAGGACGAAAAGAGATAAAATCTCACGAAGCAAAATTGTGTATGAAGTGGAAAAAGATTCTTCCTATCCCTGGCAGGTAATCAGTAGAAGCTCCAGAGCATGGAATAAATTTTATGTAAATATATAGTGTAAGTAACACCTTCAACAAATTGTTGAAGAAGTCTTTTTTTTCAAACCCACTTGGTTATTCAAGGACTTAAATTGAAGTTCTTTGCCCATCACTGCTCTATTTGAAAAGCTATTCCGGAATGTCACTCTTCTGATGGTTTGAATCCTTCCCCCAGTTTCCAGTCTAAATTTATTCATGACCAATTTATATCCATTTAATCTTGTTCCAGCATTATCCTTTAGGTTAAATAATTCTCCCTCCCCGATATTTACTCCTCGATATATCTATAAAGAGTCATTATCTCCCATCTCTAGTCTCGTTTTGCGAGGCCAAACAAGCCAAGATCTTTTTATCTCTTTTTGTAAGATAGACCTTCTGTTCCTGAACTCATCTTAGAAACCCTTCTCTGCTTCCCTTCTAATTTCAGTTTATCTTTTTTAAACAGAGGTGACAGGAACCGCAGTATCTGAAACTAGGCCTTACCAACACTGCATACGGTATTTCCTTGTCTCCACTCACAAAGCCTGGCCTGATGCACCCTAGAATCAGACTAGCTTTTCACTACTGTATTGCACTGACAACTCCTAGTCATCTGGCACTGGGATAGAAGCACAGGTTTTCCACACGGGCAGCCCATTAATTCTATGTGGTTTGCTTGGATGTCAAAGGATACACATACTAGCAAGATGGAAGTTACGCTCTCTTCTACGGCAAATTTGTTCTTTTATGCAGAGCAGTTCCCAACAGAAATATTCTAGGGAAAACGCACAGAATGGAAATTTCCGTTCTCCCCTTTGCATGAGTACAACATGCTTTCCAATTGGAGACCTAACTCCTAAGAGGACCTAGTAAGCAAACACAAAGAGACAAGGCTATTTTGGACCTTGTTTTGCTGAAATGGGGGATTTTCTAACTTGTTTTGTTTTAATTAAAATAACTTTAGAGAAAGATGAAAAACAAAGACTTGCAAGTCTGAAGTCAATGGAAATAAAAGTCTCAGAAGTCCTAATCTCCAAGGGCCTTGTCTCGACTTCAGGAGGGGCTGAGCTTGCTCTGCACCTCTCCAGATTAGGGCCTGAGGAAAGCAAACAATCTTTCCTGCCAAGGGCAGTGTCTTTATGGGCTCTTTTGTGCCAAGTACGGAATGCAACAGAAGCTTAAATTACTTTTAAACAAGCAAATATGCAAGAAAAGTGTGTGATCATTTGTTGGGGATAGTAACAGAAATAATTATGTAGGGAAGCAGGTTTCCATCTGAGATTTTTTTTGTTGTTTTGCTTTTAAGTTTATAAAGCAGTCGGGAAAGAATACACGGGAATGGTGCAATTCGACACAGAATTAAAATATAGTTATTTCTTGTTTGAATAGGATTTTCTTGTTTTCTGACTTGGCTGTCCATCCAAGCATTTAGTAGAGTCAAGCCGAATGCTGAATGTGGTGGTTAAAAAATGTTAAAGAACCTTGCAGCACTTCTAATAAACTGTGCAAGCATTCTGCGTGGCCAGAGCCTTGTGAAAATGAACTTCTTCACCTCGGTTGTACTGAAGTTTGATGCAGGTAATGATGGCATAGAATTGCATCCCTTCTTTATTCTAAATGTTTGGAAAAGAGATCCCTTTCTTCCTGTACACAGGAGAGCAGCTGCTCTAACCGTTGTGCCAGTTCAGGGTTGGATACTTTTCTGTTTGGATACTGCACTTGTTGAAAAATGCAGATTTAGGTCAGTCAAAATCTGATTGCAAACTGATGTTGATATTCAATTTCTTAGCAACAGACATTTTTGAGTGAAAGCTAAAATTGTTTGCTTGCTGTTTCCCAAAGGAGAACGTTTCATTAAAAAATTTACACTTAAGTTTTGAAATAGAAGGACAAATAAAACCAACGTAAAAACAACCAGACATTTTATTTGATTGAAAATGATTGATGGGAGGAAATGGAGGAGGGGAATAAGGGAATATTTCATGCCAGGAAACTATTCTCCTTTCTTTGCCTGTTTGTTTCAGGTCTGAACAAATCAAACTACTTTTTGATGTTTTGGTTGGGCTAGTGCTCTTGCTCCTCAGGGCTGCCATAAGTCTCAAAAGGCCTGCAGAACAGTCTACTGTGATCATATTTACTTGCCCCCAAAGCTGATGTCTAATGTTTTTGGGGCAAGACACAACTCTATTTTTCATAGACCTTGATGCATTTTTCTGACATTAATTTGTTTCATCACCCTTTGAATCCAGTTAAGCCTTTTGGTATACAGAAAGCAATCTGGACAAAGTGTTACCTGCGTTCAAAAAGACATAGACAAATTTATAGAGGAAAACCCACAGCTCCAACATTGCTGATACCCTTTCGTGCTGCCTCGGTGGACTCAGTGTAACTGAGGACCAGGCCCAGCATCACTCCCAGTGTTAGTCTTGCATGACCTCTCACATCTTTGCTAAGTATGATACAAACAAGTACTTGGAACAGTCTCTCAACTATATACCATGTATACGAGAGTGATCTCAGCTCATTTTCAAGACAGACAATTAAGATTCAGTAAGATTAAATGACTGACCCGTTGTTACTTGATTCATTTGTGAAGTGTAAATGATTAATTGGAAGCGCTTGTCTTCCTTTCACCTGGCCAGAATGTTTCTATCGCAATGTAGGGAATAGACCATCAACAAACCTCTCCATCAGAAATCTGTAATCCGTTGCTGATGGCTTGCTTGGCAGGCTCTATGGGTACTCTGGGATATCGTCCAAGAAGGACCCGAAGAAATTAATCGTCTTCTAGTCTGTTGTGAAATATAGGTCAGCCTTTCATGGCTGTACTAAAACAAAGACAAGCTTAATCATCTAGGACAGCCAGTAAAACCTGGAAAAGGTGGAGGTTTTCAGGCTTTCCCACTGAGGATCTTCCAGGGAAAAATAACATTCTGACTGCCCTGGAGGTAGCCTCAACTTGAAAAAAAAGAAAAAAAAAACAAACCAAAAAACCCCAAACGATCAAGGAAATCAGCTATCCTGAAGTCTGGGACTTCTTTTGTTAGCTTCTGCTACTCTTTCAACCTCTTTCTTCCTAACTGCCTTTCAGTTCCAAGAGTGTGAAGCCAGTTTTTAAAGCTGGAAACTGAACTAGAAATGTTAAGTGACTCAATCAGAGAAAATGAAACACAGAGTTCAGAAACTCCGGACTCCCTCTCCAACATTCGAATCACCAAATAACCCCCTCCGGAATGATTAAGTTATCCTATGGGGATGATGCAGACAACTCCGTTGGGCTGCTATTAATGTGGTTCTGATGAAACTTGCTCCTTAGCCTGTTACAAGACTATCAATTCTTGTGGCCTCAGTGTGCTGCCTTTGCAGGGGAAGCAAAATCACCCTGTTGGGACACAGTATTCCTCTGCTGAGTTCTTACAGAGCTGGTTGGCAACAGCCCGGAGATATTATCTAGTAGTGGCTTTTCCACCTAGGCCAGTCACATATGTGAACATGAATGTACGTCTTCTCGGCTTATTTGCAGAGCATTTCGTAGTGAATTTGCTTCTTAGAATACATTCGTCATCATATTGGGGAAAAAGCAAGTTAATTTTTAAGCTTCCCCCACTGAGAGATTTGGTAAGTCTTTATCTTCTTGATGCAAATTCACAGTACCAGTGTCAGAAAAGATGATCATCAGCACTTATTTCCTGGATGACTTCAGAAATATCAAGACAAACTGCACTTATTTAAGGGTACATTTCTCAATGCTCTCAGGCTTTCCTGCTGTCTTAATATCAGCAGCCATTTAACCACTCTATAAGCTTTCAGTATTTTTCCTAACTTGGTGTAAGTAAATATTGATCGTGACTAAGATAGTAATTGAGTTCATTCATGATAATAGATGGTCCATTGGCTGCACACATTAAAGCTTTTTTAAAAGGAAGAGACAACTTTAATTGCCTGGAGAGACATGGGATGATATTGCAGCAGATTGGGACCTATTAATAACAGCAAATTCAAGGTTTACCCTAGCTTGTTTATGCTTGTTAGTACTAAAGCTTCACATGGAATAGAAAGATGACTAAAAGGGGCATTCCAGACAGAATACTAGCCTGATTATGCATCCTCTTTGATCACTATGAATATCTTCATACAGAGCTGCAGAACTTTCTTGAAAAGAGCCTGTTCTCAATTAAATTATTTTTTTCTCCATTACCTGAAAGTTCTGAAAATTTGGCATTTGTTTTATGCCCTATCATTTTGTTTGTCATAGGAAGAGAAAACCAGAAGGGATCACTGAATTCCTATGAGTTAGTGCAGAGGAAGGATGCACACAGTTTATAAACCTCCAAGTGTCTGTGTCTACTTGAAAACCAGAAACAATTACAAATATGTCTGCAGGTCTCTGTGAACGTTTTGAGGGGCTTCTGTAAGCCAAGACCTTCAAGATATAAACGAAAAGCTGGTTCAGGCTAATAATAGTGACTGGCAGACATATCTCAGTACCTCTCAAATTTCATTAAAGCTTGGTACACAGGCAATGAGTCTCATTTTTGTAAATAACCAAGCAGAAAAAACTTGCCAAGAAGAAAGGACTAGTAATCTAGGGATGAGGTTAGGGTACCTTTTTCATATGCTATTCCAGAATCACATGGTCTTCCTTCAGTCCTCAGCATCACTAGTGCTTCAACAAAGAGAGCTACTGAGCTTTCCTAGCTTTGTCTTAGAGCTCTGTCACCCTGATAGCACGGCTCCTCCTTTTCATATCCCAAAGCACCTGTGCAACACTACCAAATTAGGATGGTGGGATTTCATAGCCATGCTGCACCAAGAGAAATGGTGAGACGGATCTCTGGTTTTTTCAAGCTATTATCTACACTGGATATTATCTGAAATCAACTGCTTCATTAAAATTGTCAGGCATGTGAAGAGGACTCTTGGGGACCGTTTCCATTGCACTCTGCAATATACAGAACTTCGGGGTTTTTTTCTGGATTTACAATGAAATGAAATATTATATTTATTATGAGGTCATTCCATTTTTTTTCAAATAAAAAAAAAACCCTCCTGTGGTTGGCAGCATGTTTAAAGCTGACATCAGCAACATCTGGGAGCACAGAGTAACACCTCACAGATGCTAAGCAACAATCTCACTGAAGCTAATGGGAAAGGCGTTTGTTCATCACTTAGGAAAATTAGGCCCCCAGCCAACATTTTCCCATTTGGAGTTAGGCACTGCAATCGCTACTGAGTATCACAAACATGTTCCAAATGTGCCTGCAGCAGCATTACATTTTTCGGATATAAAAGAAAGTCTTCTACAGTTAAGTATCACTGTCCTTTTTATCGAACCTGAAAAGTTTAGAGCAAAGGCAAATGGGTATTTGGCAGGTTTGTCACATAGAAAGGCAATACCTCCACAAATCTCTTCAGGAATTCCTGACGCTACCCCTCGCCTGCACCTCCCCCAACAGCTGAGGGAGACCCTACAGCCATCTACTCTTGGGCAGTCATTGAGTTTTGGGGAAGTATTACTTTAGGAAATAAATGAGGAAAAGCAGCCCCTTAGTGCAGTGGGTTCATCTTCATTAAGCAGTTTGCTGATTCTGCTGCCAGCCCTAAATATCAGCTTACCAGTGGACTGAGAAGTCCACTCCCTAAACTCTCTTGCATATGCACTTACTGTTCATTATTTCTCTCGCAATGCTTGACTCAGCATTAAATTAGCCTCACAGACAGAAGGTGACTATTTTTTGCTTTGAAATGGGTAAAATCATGCTTCTGTGGTAACACTACAAACATTAAACAAAATGATTGGATGTATAGACCTGTCTGAATTTAAGGTCACAGTACCCCTCTCAGAAAAAGTCATTTTCACTGTTTGCAGTAAGATAAGATGTGACCTATGATCCTAACATGATAATCCAAAGAGGCTCAGTGAACTTGTTCCATTTCCAGAGAATGAGATTTAAGAGTGTTACTGCCTACAAGGAATTCAGAAATTGTTTCAAAAGCCACTGATGTGCCAAGCCACAAGCCTAGAAAGCAGACCTGAAATATTTTATTCACAGCAGGGTGGGGGGGATATGTGTGCATACTACAGCTACACAAGGGAGGCAGGTTCTATGTTTCAGAGGAAAAGCTGTGACCTCAAGAGGATTACTGAGCACCTCAAAAGCCTGAGAACCCATGACGGCAGTAAGGGAATGAAGGGAGAGAAATGTACACAGTATTTTATTACTTCCTTGCATACGTCAGCATTTAAAGTAAAAAGTGATTCTTTCTCTAAATCTTTTCATAAGCATGTCTGTATGTTTTAGCCATATGTTTAACTAAAACCCTGAAGAAGTGAATTGTAAGTCCAGAGTACCTACAGGGAAAATCCTTTAAGCTATAAAACGATTAGCACTAGACTTGGGGACTTAGATAAGCTGAGCTACAGGTTGCTTTTCCTCTGCAATGCTCACAGACAGGGAACCATGTCCAAAGCTTCATTGGTTCTGCAGTCTATTCAGATAAATGTATTTGGTAGAAGGCAAGACCCATCGGAAGCTGCCTAATGAGTACCTGGGCACCAAGAGCTCTTGCCAGCGTGAGAGCAAGCCACACCAATAGCTTTTCAGGGAGGCCTTGTTTCTGGGATCTGTGGTTTGTATCGGTCAGTATAGGATCAGGCTTCACACCAGGCACATTACACTATGCTGAAACATTTTTGACTTCCCGATATAGCTGTTTTGAATTAATGCGGTCAACTGAGTCCTCTTGGAGAAACCGCTTCCCAGATACAGAGTTCCTCTATGAGGTCCTTTCATATCTGTGAAACAGTAATGTGTTAGCTAGCTTGACTGCTTTTGAAATTTCAACCATCATTTCAAATGCCATAAAATTGGCCTTTTCCCTCTTGTGAGCACAATTCACTTGAGGGCACTGAAGCAAGGCGAGTTCCTATTTGTGCCTGTATATTGCTCATTCAGGTGATCAGGGAAGAAATCACACTTCATTGGTGATGTGGTTGATCCTACATGGTATGAAAAGCACAACACAGACTGCACAAACATGATGCTTACCAGCTTCCACCCTGCTCTGTTCTTACGCACACGCTTTATAACTGCTCTTGCGCACACCAGCATCCAAAGAGACATAAACTCTGGTGCACGTTTGCAAGCAGATCCCTGCATTTATGCATGGTGAGGCAAGCAGAATCACAGGAAAGGTAATGCTGTCAAAATATCCCCGTGCTATTTTACATAGCACTAAAAGTAAGATGAGACCAGATATCCTTTTTTTTAAGAAATGAGAGTGGCATTTTCCCCTACTATAAACACAGTCATTCATCTTACGCCATTTTTGTCCCCAAACCTGCTTTATAGCGTGGTTTTTCCCATTTTATAGCCGGACACATTTTCAGCATTGATTTGTTTGTTTTTCTTAATGGGCAAAACTGTTGTACTGATGCACCCTGGTGCTGGGTGATATTAACAATCAGTGGCTCGTGGCTGACACTTGAAAGTGCAGGCATTAAGTGATGGATTAAACTTGTCATTCAAAAGCTCCATCCTGCTTTTATCTGTGGCATGCTCTGTCCTTGATAAAGATTCTCACCAAATAAGAAAAAATGCTTAGAGTATTCAACAAGAAGAGAGGAGACATGAATCTGGATGAAAGTGAGAAAATATTTCACACAAGTGATGACTCATCTATTTTTATTTTCTGTGTATAATTCCAGGGATGTGTAGAAAGCTGTGACTAGAGGATGCCCAATGAAAAAGCAGCAGCTTGGCTGGAATTGAGCACCCAATTTGCAATCAGGCTCTTAATTAGAACACAAACACTGTCAAATGGTAACATTATCACCTATAATTGGTCCAACGGAAAGAAACACTAATCGTGACATTAGCAGCCAGAATGCTTTCCGGCAGGACCTCTGTTAAAATGCAAACACGCTAATTGACATGATGAGGAAGATGAAAAAAAGAATGTAATAAAAGAGGCTATTACACTTTATCTTGGCAAATAGAAGGCTACTTTAGAAATACTCAATAGCCAAAGAAAGGGCAGGTAGCTTAAGCAAAGCAGTGAATGAAATAATGAGCATTGTTGATTCACTGCCTTTGTCTCAGGGAGCCAGAATGATTACAAAGCAACGAGGAAAAGCCAGAATCTACTTTCTGCCTCATTAGTGTAAATTCAAAGCAGCTTCATTGAAGTCAGAACGGTTGAGATTTACAGGCTTTCAGATCTGGCCTCCCAATTACAAGCTCTGGATCAAACTCTCACTCTTCCTGGGACTCTGAGCAGCAAGGCAGAGTAAGGAAATCAAATCTATCAGTAATTGTTCTGCCTAACCCTAGCGAGGAAAGATCTACTGAAGTAAAGGCTGGGCTGTCAACCCACTGGACTAACACCCCTAACACTCCTGTCAGGCAGTTTACCTCAGCAGCCCTAAGAAGCAAGACCAAACTGCGTGGAGGGACTATGGCTGCTTCTCCATGAAGCGTGCTCTCTTCCTACACAGTCCCAAACAGAATGGACATCGCCATATCCCATTGCCAGTTCCCTCTGTATTCTTCCTGCTGAGCTGACTTGTCCAGATACAGAAAATTTTATCAGGGACCGGTCCCCATCCTCAGGTCTCTCTTTGAAATGTTTGTTGCATACAGACGCTTGCCACTGCACCTTGGATCTAACATATCCCCGGAGTGCAGATAACCCACAGCTTGGATCGGGAACTCAGTGCGAGGGGGAAAACTCAGATGGCGTCTCCCTATGTTTTGTACACCACCAGGAGTGCTTATACTCATAGCAGCTATTTCTTCCCAAAATCTAACTGAAAAGCACTGTTTTTAAATACTGTGGTTTTGTTGAGAGCTTGGCTTAGTTCCTCAACAATATTTCTCTCCTTTTGCTTCGCTAACACTCCAACGCTCCTGTCCAAATTACTCTCTCCCTATTTGGCTGTGGGTGAAGCCTTCCCAAGGCACTGCTGCCTAAGGAGCTGACACTGTTTACAATCTCTGCTAAGTACAAGCAGAAATGTTAAAACAAAGCAATTGCTGATGCTTGCTCAGTCTATTAAATATCCATCTTCTGCTCGTGGTACTCCTATAGTCTTCTGACTGATTGTGAGACCACAGGATATTGCTCAGCTCTATCACCCTAGTAATATTTCCCATGAAGTTCTGGCAAAGGCTTGCCAGAATGTGGATATGTGACCTTTACTGGGTCTTTTCCAATATCTACACAGTTGCAATTAGAGCCCTGACAGGTAATACAGTTTTTCTGGCACAAGTATTTTCGTATTTGAGGTTTGTGAGTCTTTTATGGCAGAACGTGCTTTCCAGGGGTGTCACACCCTCAGCTCTCACACACTGCTATGCTGCCACTGAAGTCCCCTGTCTGTCGTGTTCTCTTTCACTTTTTTGGTGGTGCTGAAATGTAGACCTACTAATGTGACTTTTTTCCTCCATTGTAAAGGTTAGTACTGTATTTAATCGCCGCCCTCCCCCCCCCCC
>VZSC01000970.1:5998-68967 GCA_013398225.1 Steatornis caripensis | reverse complement strand
TTTAAACGCCCCCCCCCCCCCCCCCCCAATCCTTTGAGACTTCCTTGGTTTTCCTGCGCTTTTCAAAATTAATTGCCAATGACACAGTCAATTCATTAGCTAAATTAAAAACCTGAGAAGCTTATTGTCCAGATCTGCTGATCCCATCCTATCAGAGAGTTGTACAAAGTATTTTCTTACCTGGCCTTCATTAGTGGCTGTATCGGCCAGGCTTCTGTTCCTTCCCAAGTCCATACCACTCTTCTTGTTAAAGACCAATTGAAAAAGGAGATAAAAAGGCATCCCCGCAACTCAACCAGTGGAGATCCCTCATTGATTTCTCTGCCTCTCTTCGTTCATTAATGGGTCCATTTTCACTTTTTCTCTTTCGACATATTAACAGCTGTTCCTATTTCATTTAAAGCCTGTTCATACAGACACTCTTCATTTTGGTTTTCAGCTCTAACCTCTTGTGTTTCGTGGGAATGAAATGAGGCAATATAGCAGGAAAAGTACACGTCTACGTACTTTGATGCACTATCTGATTTCCTTGGGACTGTTAAATAAGTCTGTTAGCTGCCACGACAGTCTCAGAACCCTCCTTTTCTCCCAAGCACGTGCAGATTACTTTATTGAGTGCCATGCGTGCTTTAGGANTTCGTGGGAATGAAATGAGGCAATATAGCAGGAAAAGTACACGTCTACGTACTTTGATGCACTATCTGATTTCCTTGGGACTGTTAAATAAGTCTGTTAGCTGCCACGACAGTCTCAGAACCCTCCTTTTCTCCCAAGCACGTGCAGATTACTTTATTGAGTGCCACGCGTGCTTTAGGAATGCAGGGCTGCATCACTGCCCAAATGCAGGCAAAGACCACTCTCTCTTTTTCTTGTCCCCAGGCATCTCAGGGCTTTTTCCATATTGTCCCCAAGGGAACACGTGGGTCTGTACAGTGCCCACACAGGTGACACTGACCAGAAACAAATTCTCTTTCTCCTAGGTCAGGCACATCACAAAACCTTCTCCTGCTCAACAGCTTTTGTGGCAATTGTAGTAGAGAAGGCAGAGCCTGAGACAGAGTGACTGATTGAACTCCAGGAGACAGGACCCACAAATACAAACGGGGAGTGTGAGAGAAGGCTACAGTGTGCCACCACACATTTTTTTATCTCATTCTGAGGAGAGATCAGAGAGTGACGTTTCCAATCACACCAGCCTGACACCATTGGGCCAGCTTTGACTTCCCAGTTCAGATGAAGTTCAGTGAGATACTTGTGGAATTTCCAGGATAAGTTTGAGAAGATAGGGTCTATCTTAGCAAGATGTTGGGCATAAAGGAATCAGTTAAATTCTTCTGTTCCTAGTACCCAAGCGGAAGATCTGAACTGTGTCCTGCGTCTACCCAGTTACAGTCAATGGGAGACTTACCAATCACCGAAATGAGCCCAGCACTAGGCTCGAAAGGATTGAATCCCAGAGGAAAATACTGAGAACTGAAAACTGTAGAAGTCCCACAGCAGTGACTTCATTTGATGGAAGTCTCATCTGTACAAGCAGGAAAACAGCCCACAACAAATATAGAGATTTTTAGAACATTTCCCTTGCCCAGCATACCATTTTCTGCAATAATTGTGTCATTCTTCTCACCAGCATATGATAATCAGGCGGAATAAGATGATAGTCCAAAATAACGTGGTGAAGAGCGCAGCTTTGAGGACGTAGCTCTCAATCCACGAATGTGTACGTTAATATGAAGTAAAGGTTGGGCTCTCAACCCTTACTAGAGTAAAAGAAGAGGCTGAATTGAAAGACCGCTGGCCCATGATTAATTCAGCCCATTTAACATTTTTTTTCCAGTAAGGAATCTGAGCTCAAAAGAAGTATACGGATCAATTTGAAATACTTTTGTGGGGGATTTTATGTTACGGAACACCTGTATGTATTCCAGTATGTTTCCAGTCGTCTTCCTCTTCTAACAAAAAGGAGTCTGAGCCCCAAAGTATTACCAAAACTTAAAAGTGAAGGATTAGGGTTCACATATTGGGCAAATGAATGTAATGGACTGTGAAATAAGAAGAGCGGGTGAAAACGAGGGTACGTCCAAAGCCCAGTTGGGGAAACGCCACCGTCTTGGATGGGCTTTGAATTAACACACCTGTACGAGGCTGAATACAGCACAAAAGTGGCTTTTTTGGTATGAAGTATATTACGTAACGAATCCTTCAGCGATTGCCCTCAAGTTCCTTCCTCAATTCTTCTGTACAGAAAAGATCTCGGTTCCCTTTTCTAGCATCGTGCCTGCAATTACGCTCTCCGGCGCTACAATTACGGAGGCATTACACCGTGGTTCNATACAGCACAAAAGTGGCTTTTTTGGTATGAAGTATATTACCTAACGAATCCTTCAGCGATTGCCCTCAAGTTCCTTCCTCAATTCTTCTGTACAGAAAAGATCTCGGTTCCCTTTTCTAGCATCGTGCCTGCAATTACGCTCTCCGGCGCTACAATTACTGAGGCATTACACTGTGGTTCTGCTCCACAATATCTGTATATTAACATTAATTTGATATAAGCACAAGAATAACGGCATGACAGAATAATTGCACTCTAATGATTATATAGTTAAAGTACCTGGATTATAAAAATATACATGCATTAAGTATCAAACTAAAGAGATAATAATAAGTCATTAATTCATATAGGCAACTTCCAGAAATATGAATGAGTTATGATTAGCTATCCTAAGGCATAGCACTAATGTAATTACAGTAATTATATTGTATTTATTAAAGGTAAAAAAGGGAAAATTGTTGCATGAACCTTTCTCAAGGCTGTTGTTTTCATTCTGGAATGGAAGAATTTTGTTCATTTTAGAATGGCTTATGCTCTAAGATTTCTCCCCCCTTACTTCTCACCTTTTTTGGTTTTTTTTTTGTTTTGTTTTGTTTTTTTCCCTGACAGAGGCAAGAGATCCGGGGTAGTTTTGGGCACGTCAGCCTTTAAGGAGGTGAGGAAGGAAGCCAGGAAGGAAAGGAAGGGAAGGAAAGCAAAGAAGGGAAGAAAGGGAAGTATGAGAGGAAGAGGAAGGATGGGAAGGAAGGGAAGAGGGAAGGAAGGGAAGAGGGAAGGAAGGGAAGAGGGAAGGAAGGGAAGAGGGAAGGAAGGGAAGAGGGAAGGAAGGGAAGAGGGAAGGAAGGGAAGAGGGAAGGAAGGGAAGAGGGAAGGAAGGGAAGAGGGAAGGAAGGGAAGAGGGAAGGAAGGGAAGAGGGAAGGAAGGGAAGAGGGAAGGAAGGGAAGAGGGAAGGAAGGGAAGAGGGAAGGAAGGGAAGAGGGAAGGAAGGGAAGAGGGAAGGAAGGGAAGAGGGAAGGAAGGGAAGAGGGAAGGAAGGGAAGAGGGAAGGAAGGGAAGAGGGAAGGAAGGGAAGAGGGAAGGAAGGGAAGAGGGAAGGAAGGGAAGAGGGAAGGAAGGGAAGAGGGAAGGAAGGGAAGAGGGAAGGAAGGGAAGAGGGAAGGAAGGGAAGAGGGAAGGAAGGGAAGAGGGAAGGAAGGGAAGAGGGAAGGAAGGGAAGAGGGAAGGAAGGGAAGAGGGAAGGAAGGGAAGAGGGAAGGAAGGGAAGAGGGAAGGAAGGGAAGAGGGAAGGAAGGGAAGAGGGAAGGAAGGGAAGAGGGAAGGAAGGGAAGAGGGAAGGAAGGGAAGAGGGAAGGAAGGGAAGAGGGAAGGAAGGGAAGAGGGAAGGAAGGGAAGAGGGAAGGAAAGGAAGCCAACAGCTCTGTCCATCATTGCCTGCACAGACAGAGAGAGAAGCGGCGGGGAACGGGACCCCAGAGCCCCGCACCACACGCGGGTGGCGGCCGGGCTCGGGTGCCGGTGCCCATCCCCGGCCCCCGCCGGGCCATGCGGAGGTGCGGCTCCAGCCCTGCCCTTCCCAGAGCGCCGGTCCCCCCGCACCGCGGGCCGCAGACGGCCGCTCCCCCGGGCCCGTACCTGGGCACCACGCTCCCCCGCCCNCGCAGAATTCTTTCCGCACGGCAAGGGCAGCTCGGCCGGGCGGTCGCGGCTTCCCCTAAGGGCTCGTCCTTAAGGGCCGCGCTTTAGCGGTGCGAAAGGTGCCGAGAGGCTTTTTGCGGGGCGGGAGGGCTGGTTTGAAAGCGCTGAGGGATTCGTACGAAATGCAACGGGTTCGTTTGTGCCGGGCAGCCGCGAGCGAAACCCAGAGGTTGAAGCGTCGTTAGTCTGAGGAGAGCGAGATCTGGTTCTCTGAAACTTAAAAACGTCGTCTCCGAAAGGGAAGACTCCTCAAAGTGCTGCAAGTGATTCCAAGGTTACGTGCAGGCAGACCTCGGGGAGCAGCAAAAACGTTTCCAAAGCTGGGGCTGACTGGCAGATTTGTACACGAATGCTATCGGGTATTGGTATCAATATTGTTCCTCTTCTTTAAACATATAAGGGGTCGTGGCTGACAGACGAACCTGCACGAACCGGGTTTGCCTCCGAGCTTCTTGTGTCTCAAACTGAGTTAATTTCTGTCCCTTTTAAAACCACAGGGTGCTTAGTGAACTGCACGATATCCACTACACTAAGACAAGAAGTTGTACGTCTGGGGAGGGTCATGTAGCACTGGTACTTCGGTGAACAGAGAACCCGTCTTAAAATTTTGGGTCTGGGTGGCAGTGATTTGCAGCCAGGGTACGGGGTAGCTCCGTTGCCTCAAATCAAGTCTCTGCTTTGGGCCAGTGATCGAGAAAGATTTCCGTTCTGTGTGTGCATTGTACCTTTAACACGAGCTGCGATTCAGGCTCTGCCACTAAAAGAATATAATACTTAGAGGACTGCAGGGCCAAATAATTTGTCACAGTGAGTTAAGTTAGGTAGCTTTTATGAAGCTGTGTGGAAGTCAATGGTGTGTCGCTGAGTAGCCACCTACTTAATGGACCACAGAATATACTTCAGGGAAGTCACGAGAGGTGAGACAAGTCAGTGCTGGGCTTTGAATGCAAAGTTGGAGCAACTCATTTTTGATGCTCAGCTGAAAAGTTGGGCCAGCAGTTTGAATAACCGCAACCTGAACCCATCGTTCCTTGCTGGCTGAAACGAAAATCAAAGCAGACTGTCAGAGCCGGCTGGGTGTGAGTCAGTCTTACGCTTGCAGCTGAAGTGAGGTACCTGGGCTAGCTCTTCCTGTGTCAGTCCTGGCAGGGATAACGCAGAGGTAGTGTCTACCACAAGGTGGCTAGGTGAGGCCAACACACCCTACCCGCTAGCAGGTCTTGCATTACAACATTGCAGTAAAAAAAGAATAATTAATAAAAATTAAAGACACCAAAGCTCACCGTCTCTTTTTTTTTTTGGTCCTGTTTGGGGAATTTATTGTGAATAGCAGTTACTTTGCTTTACAGATCTCCCTCTCTGGCAGTGAAGATACAGCGTTAGCTTTTAATACCACCTTAATTCCGATGCTTATAGCAGTAAGAGCGCTGGAGTGCATGCATTTGTCCTCTTTGAGGATGAAGGTGTGTTGGTTGCTTGCTTTTTTTTTTTTTAACCTGGGTGAAGGTATACATAGGAACTAACAGGTCCTCTGATCTTGTGAATACAACGCAGGTGGAGCTTTAACTAAAGTTAGTAAAACCCACAGGCTCTGGATGTTGCCTGTTCAGAGAAAAAAAAAATGCATGTTTTTCCAGACAGATAAATAGCAGTTAGCTATGCCCCTGTAAAATCATGTTGGCAGCAAGGCTCTGCTGTTCTTACTGCAACAGTCGTGCAAAGTCAATCATAGGGGATGCAGGAACAGGAGGAGCAGAGGAAGCAGAAGGAATATGGGCCTCTTTTATCTATATCACAGTCATAACTTCTCCTAGCAGCTCCTGTAAAAATCCTAGTCACTTCTTGAATTCTACAGCAAGGTTGCTAATGTGCCTAAGTTGTGTCACTATAAAATTGCATCTCTGCTTTTTCGGCACTGACACCTTCATGTGGTTAGACTGTTACATGGCTTTGCACTGGATTTGTAACATGGGTTTGTTTGAAAACACTAAAAATCCATTCTTTCTGCTTTGAGAAGGCGCTGCCTGTGTGCGAACACCATGTGTCCCTGCCATGCTTAAATTTGTGCTGTGTAGCCCTGCCGACAGCAGGATGTGCTGACACAGTGATAACAGCATGAACAGCATCCACCAGCCCGTAAGTGTGCAGATTCCAGCAATTATTAACATCATTGCAGCTAATGTGTACAGGGCTTAACTAAAGCCCTTCCTAAGGCAACTGAGCCTTTCCTTCGTTGCTTAAGCTAATTGGAAATGGATTTCAAACAACACAATCCTCCCATCAACAATGTAAAGCTGCTTCACTTACGTTGACATACTTAGCTTCCCCGCCCCCCCACCTCCGCTGGAGATGCCCAGGATTGCAGTACTTCCCAGGAAAAGATATAATTACCTTGCTAAATTATTTTCACCAAATTATCCTCTGTGTTAATGGAAAATAAATTGTATTTTAGGATGAGAAAAAATTGCAAGGGGATGAATTCCCATTGACCTTAAGGGCGACAACAGAGTCCTGTAAATAATGCTTGATTTTCTTTAACCGTTAGACTCTCTGCTACTGGCTCAAAGATATTTAACTGGAGTGAACCTTTTCCCCTTTTAACAGCGTGTTTTAACAAAGCGTAAAGTAATTTGTCTCAGTGTGTTACTAAACATTTAGTAAAGGATGCACTTACTGGACTGCTGTTGTTTAACAGAGAAACCATAAAGTTCACAGGAATTTCCACAGGGCTCTCCTGCAAATACTCTCAATGCCAGATTTCTTTCACACACTCTTTCTCACGGGAACAGGGCATCCTACAAGAAAAATCTTCCATTTAGAGAAGCTGTGGTCCTCAGCCCGTCTACCATTTCTGTGTCAGCTTGGCCTTTTCAAAATCGGGTAGGAGAGAGGTTTTTCTCTCTTGGAAATGCTTTCAGAATTAATATTGGCTGTTTCCCCCAGTGCTTCTCTGGGACAAGAAAATCAAATTAATTTGAATCATTTCTGTGGAAAAACGCACAACAAAAAAATGCAGAAGAAGGGAGGGGCAAGCTCAGAGAGGATCGCAGTGCTGCACGCCTCCCGTATTTTAGGCAAACCTCCCAACTATCAGGTTACTGTGGGCTTTGCCGTCATTGTCTTTGGTTTTGACTGGCAATTCCACCCTACCTCCAAGGAAACTTTTCCCAAAAGACTTAAATCAAAACCAGTACATTGCAATGGGATACCAAACAGCTAGCGAGCCCTTGTGTCCAAAGAGTCCTGGCAGGTTTTAGCTCTGGTCTTACAGGATTTGCTATCCAGTGTCGAAACACAGCGGGTTTCTGGGGCGACGTACTCTCCAGACAGGTTATTGAGCTTTCTTGGGAAAAAAATCCTAATTTGTCTCTATATGGAGATTGTCGGTTAAAGAATTGTGCGAGCATCAGCACTGACTGCCCCTTGCACACCCGATCTTCTACCGCTGGGCTAAAGTCACTCCCAGGACTTTTAAAATCAGATAGGGTAGCATGTGTCGTGCAGAGGTCTTGTGGGGGCCTTCTTGGCAAATCCGTCCCACAGATAATACGGCGAGGGTACGCGTGCGTTTGGGTTAGTCCAGGGTAAGTGCTCTGCACTTGCACAGGCTCCGCAACGATCCAGAGCCCTTGCACCTTAACCCTGCATTGGCATTTGGATTTTTTTCATGTTAACATCAACAGGTAACCAGCCCGCTCACTGTAGGGCACCTGAGCCAAAAACGTTGCTAAATAGGTTTCCTGTGAGTTTACTCAGGAAGTTTAATAAGCTGAAGTGGCAATAAAATAACTTCCCATGGGAACTAATTGCTACTTACATATTCAAAGGTGGGAAGCGTATGTTAAAAAGGGGCATACAGGGATGAAAATGAGTCATTCCTCCCTCTAAAGGTCAATGTACTTTCATTCATGAAATAGATTTAACATTCCAATTATATTTTTAAAATAGCAATGCATAACTTTTCATCCTCTGGCTAGGCGAAATATTACTCCTGCGCTGTGGCCTTCATCTAAAATTTTATTAACTTGCCACATGTATTCTCCCTGAAACTGTCTGCATTCGCTACATACCAACGCTATTATAATGCTGAGGTAATTAGGCTTTACATCTTTAGGGTACTGCTACCACGCACCTGAACTCATTCGCAGGAGGAACCCTTTGCCTAAAGATTAGGAAGAACTTCAGCCTAGATGAAAATGTGGTTTTGAAGTGGACACCTTGTAAATGAAAATCGGAGCTCCAAGCTGAAATCTGACTGTAGTAAAGACCACAGAATTCTTTCCGCATATTTTAGAGGTACCAGCATTTAATCAAGCTCTCTTAGTTACATTTTTCTTTTATTTTTTGCTTATTTTTTGGTTTTGTTTTTCTTCTTTCGAAGAACTAAGTTTGGAGTTGTGCCGTACTGAGCAGAAAGCTGGTAAAGGACGTCAGTCACTTTCCAGTTGCTCTCTGTTTTTCTCTCATCCTCAGCTGTGACATCTGGGATCTGATCATGCTCTTCTGATAAATTGGTGGAAAAACTTGGTGAATACGCCTGAAGCATAGCAGTAGGGCTTCTGAAAGGTGGTTTTGCTCTTTTCTGCTGGGGTTTTGCACTTTGCCTCTGCTATGAGGACAGCTTTGCCAGTCCAAAGCTTAAGGATGGGCCTGATTTGCACTTGAGTTTACTCTAGACATGAACTGGTGCAAAATGAGGTTTTCCTTTTCTACCCTTGGGTTGTCATGGGTGCCAGTGAGCTGCGTGCTGATTACCGGTTGCTAAATCACAGCGAATCCGAAGAGTGCTTAGGAGCATCTTTCCCCGGTCCTTCCTGCCCTAAGTGTTAGGTCTGTAAGCACCTCCCTCTAGACCTCCAGTCACTGGTGCTCTCCAGATCTGTGGATTTAGTCAGTCCACAGTGCCTCTTCTTGAACTGTAAATGCCTTGTAAAGAGGAAACTGATTGCCTAGTGGTGGGTTGCCTGACTTCGTGGGCAGCACGATTCTTGGTCCTGCTGCTGTCCTGCCTCTTCCTGTCCAAGTTGCTTTTCCTACACCATCAGCACCAAGAAAACACACAGCATATGACTCTCTTGACTGATGGGGCCTTGTTCCCTATTTCCATGCTGACCACAAAAATTTAGGGCTTTGCAAATACATTGCCAATTATTTGGCAGATAATGTTAGAAATTATGCTCAGTCTTTGAGTGGTTCTCGGAAAACGTGCCGTGATCACTATTCCACATGGTTTTGCTTGGACCACAGTTATGCAGTGCTGCTGATCTTCGATGGGAGTCAGGATTACGCACTATGTATTTATGATTTCTTGGTCTGTTTTGTGCAAATTTTGTTTACTTTTAGAGTCATTGTTCTTACGAATGTTCTCATTCATAAGCGTGCTCAGTAAAATATCCATAAACAAAGACCAAAAGGGGCACAAGTATCAGTTTATTACATTTTGGTTTTTTATTTGAATGGACATTTACGGCACATTTTACAAAGAGGTTTTCTCTAAACTTGCTGTGCTTTTAGTTCTCCATCCTTAAAAACAGGGGAATAAATACCTACAGCAAAGAAGTGCACTGAGAGACTTAAGCGCTTTATTATACAAATGCAGAGACGAAGTTCAAAATCAAAGGCGGTTTTGCAGTGTCTGAATTGTATCCTGAAGTAATCTGGTCATTTGGTTCACTGCACGTCTCACGTGAACGTTACATGATAGGAAACAGAGTGTGTGTTTGCGATGATGTTTGTGAATTAGCAAAACAAAAGGTAGAGGAAGCGAGGGGAGACTGGCAGCATTTAGCGCTTACTCACAAAATGCCCAACTAAATGGCCCTCATCATAGCAAAGAAGGTATCACCTTTTCAATATGTCAGCGCTAGCTCGTTCGGGGTGGTGGTGTTTTGGGAGTCCAAGCTGTGATTTTCTTCCTAAGGGGCAGCAAATTCAGTGCTGTGCCTGGACGTTTCCTGTCTTTAATTATCATACCAAAGCATCCGTTTGGGCTACCCAGAATGAGAGTACTGAGACTAGGAGATCTACTTGTTTGACAGAAGTGATTTACCTAACAGCAAACAGCAATTCAGGTTACCTGCTTTGCAGATCTCCTTCTGTCCACTGAGCCACAGCACGTGTTTCCTGAGACGCCGCTTCTGAGCTCAATGGGGCTGCTGAGACCGCGGTGCTGAGCTGAGAAAGGTCCTTTATGAAATGTACCACATTTGTCTTGCTTCTCTAATTCAGAAAAATTTGGTTGGAGAAAAATGTCATGGAAGCATAAATGCAGATTTGATAAGTCTGACCTTTCTTTTCTTGCGAACAATAAATGTCAGAAAGCTTAAAATGACAAGCTGGAATGGCTGGAGGTTATTTATGTGTTTAAATATTTAGGCAAGAAACACATTTTGAGACTGAAGTCTAATTTACATGAGTATTTTGATTTATGACTGAGGCAGCTGAGTAGCTTCACTATTCTGCTTAGCATGGCTACTCAGAAATTCCCTGTGACAGCATAGATAGGACTTAGATATCTCTACTCTCGGAAGCTATAAACTATGTCAGTTGTAGTGAAGGAGAATCTCTTTCACTTGTTGGTCGTGTAGGATCCCTGACACGTGGTTCATGTGTTCTAGCTGCATCCAGTAGCAAGAGCTGTTGGCCTGCAGCAAACCGACTCCAGGCTGGTTTCTAACAGCAGGCATTTTAAAGACAATGGTAAACTATTGTACAAAGATGGAATCGAGCATGGAAAAATAGGTACTGAATGTGAAGTGATCCTCATGGTGTGAAAACAGCGTATCGGTTAATATTTTGCATTTATTTTTCCTGTTGCCAAAGAACTTCAGTGTTTTACAAAGGGTAGCTGCAAGAATTGAGTTTTGCTTTGACTTGCAACTTAATTACCTTGTAGTATTGTGCCTTTGGTCAGTGACTATGGCACAGAGCGGGCCAGGGAGGAGGGGAGAATAACGTGAGGAACAGGGCTCTGAAGGGGGATTGCGTATACACAGCTCTGCCGTTGATACGTTGTGTGACACGAAATACTTGCCTTCGTGGCAGATACTTCCTCTGCAAAGCAAGGGTAGTTTTGACTGCTTTTGAGCTCTGTTGGTAGAAGGTGCTATTTTTTGGGGATTACTAGTGCTTCTACTTTCCAAGAACCTCAATAAAGACAATAAGGTGCAGTCTGAACTCTCGGATTTCTAAGGGAAATGCTAAAACAGCCTGCCACATTGATTTATTCCCATCTCTGCAGTGCTAATCTGCACGCAGCACATCACTGCTATTTCCTTCACTTCAGCGACAGCAAACTTCTGAAACTTAAAAATGGCATCAGTTTTGTTTGATGCTACAAGGTATTGAATTTCTGGTTTTTATAAAATTATGAGCCCTGCCTTTGACTATTAAAACACCACCTGTCTTGAAGCCAAATGGTCAAATTTAGATTTGCAATTTGAATATTTTGTGAGGCTTTGGCCAGGGTTACTTGTAGCCCCACAAAGCCTGAGGGAGACTGGGATAGGCTGCGGTTCCTCTGCTCGTGGCCAGCTGGCCAGGGTGCATTTAGCAGCTGCAGCTGGGTACCATCTCCATTTGCAGCGAGGAGCTGCTGGTGTTGGCTGCTGGTGGCTGGTGGGGGCTGCTGGTGGCTGGTGGGAGCTGCTGAGAGCTGCTGAGCAAACCAAGCACTGGCTGTCTGTCCTGGGAACAGAAAATATCATGGAGACAGTGGGAGAAGGTTGGTCTTTTGTAGTTTCCTACTTAAGGTATCCAAAATTAATAGAGAACGTAGAGTTTGAGATGGTTTAAAACTTCAGTGGCCTGCCTGTTTCTTCCTGGATTACAGATGGCAAAGTGGAGATACAAGGCAGGAACCTTTCATCTAGATGTTTGTAGAAGTGAGGGATATCCCCTTTATAACTTGTCTTTAGCAACTCTTCGGTTTGCAAATCTCAAAGTCTTTCAGTGGTAGTCCAATGTTTACGTGGAGGCAGAAGAACTACCTTTCCTGCCAAATAAAGGCATGTGCTGAATCCATTTTGGACTGGGATTTCCCCTTAGTAGTGCACTGTGAAGAAAGAGGTGCAGGCTTCTTCTGCAAGCTTCTCCCCGTTTTCTTACTGACAAGCAGCTCTGGTCTCATGACTTACAAAAAATTGGGCTGAAAGAAAAGCAGGACAGCATCTCAGAGTTACAAGCTGAACAAAGGGAGAGAAGATGGCTCTGTGTAAGGTGACGAGGTGAAGAGCAGAGAACGCTTGGTGGTCAGTGTGGGGCAAAAAAAGCGGGGATGCTGCGCTGCTGAGGGTGGGAGTAGTATGGTATGATGTGGCCGTGTGTGGGTTCTTGCACTAGGTGTTTCTTGATGTCTGTTAGGAAGAGGTAATGCTAGTCTAAGTACGTACTGAATGATGTGCATCAGTACGCGTATTAGAAATGGTGTTTCTCCATACGTCATACTCTTTCTAGGACTTTTATGTCATTGAAAATTTCTTTCCAGCTCAGTTTTGGAAGCTCGCGTGGTTCTTCTGAATGCAGTTGCTGTAGTGCCTGTGATATGCCGAGTATCTGTGGCTTCACCTATTAGAATCCTATGGTGATTCTTCAGAGCTCTGCAAGTTGCAGCAGATCTCTAATTACAACTTGTACATTGACATTTGCCTGCTGTTTCTACTGGCCCCTTAAGTAAGGGGCTATCTCAGATGCATTAGAATGTCTGGGCTCTTTATAGCCTCTTTCATGTTAGGGTCTCAAAGTCCTTTAAGCCTTATCACCTGGTGACAATGCTAAGCATTATTATATCTATTTTACAGAGAGATCATAGAAGCCAGGGGTGGAAAAAGCATTATTTGATTATGTTAGACTGTAAGTGCTGAATACAATTTTCTCATATAGAGTAATCTAAATAGTGATGTCTCTCTCTGCTTCAGCCAAAAGGCCAAGAAAGAAAAGAAATTAGAGTTGAGAGGTTCGGTAACTCACTGGAAATACTGCAGCAGTTATTGGCAAAACGTCCTTTGAGTCTTCTCTGCTCCACACTGTGTTTGCGACACTTGTCTTTCAAATAAATCTGGTCTTGTCACATTCCATACTTTTTACAATATTGTTTACTTTTTATTTTGGGGAGCATCTGTGACCTGCTGAGCCTCTGCCTGTCTTCAGACATTGCCCTGTGGCCTTTGCATTTGTAGGACAGCGTATGTCAGTGTTAGATAGCATGATNATTTTGGGGAGCATCTGTGACCTGCTGAGCCTCTGCCTGTCTTCAGACATTGCCCTGTGGCCTTTGCATTTGTAGGACAGCGTATGTCAGCGTTAGATAGCATGATGCAATGGTTATTTCTGAGGGACGTTTCGTTATTGATGCTAATTAAACTTGAAACTAATGAGAAACGATTACTTTTCAGGGCTGGAGAGGAGGCCAGAATACTTATTATGGGTTAATTATTCTTTTAAAAGACTCAGTGTAAGTAACAATTCATTTTGTCAGCTTTTTTTCTTACGTTGTACAAGAGCCTTGTTTGAAGAGGATTCAAAATATAATTGCTGCGCTGACCTCATCTAGCTCTCAGTCGGTAATCTCCTTCCATCGGCAAAAGGTTAATAAAATCTTTAAGGAAGGGAATTCTGTGCCTTATCTATATGTAGACAATTCAGAATAGGTCTCCCTGCAAGTATTTCCTATTACCCTTCTGCGTGATTTCCTCGTCGTATTTTTTACATTTCAAAAATGACATATTCCGTAAAGCTTCCAAATTTAATGGTTGCTTTGCAGAACAGGTGCGTTACAGAGGCAGAGAATGAATCTAGTCAGGGCTGGCTTGAGAGCTGGCACTTAAGTCAGAACCTGTCTTGCTTTGTTTTTAAAGGACTGGAGCCTGTGGGCAGCCTTAAAAATCTCTCCTCACTTGACAGGGCACTGAGGTGTCCACATGATGATTAGTATTTGCTGAGTAACCAAGGAAAGGAGGAGGCGAGGCTCCTTTTACATGGGAGAAAGTTCTCATTGGGAAGCACTGTGGCTTTTGGGGGGGTGGATGCACGCTGCTCCCCTTTGCTCCTTCCCAGCTCTTGCATTGTCTCTTCCTTCCTCTTGGCTCTTGGTAGACGTGAGTAACGACTTCAGGCTATTGCAATACTGTACTACAAAAAGGAAAGGGATAGCTGGATTAGTGATGTTGTGAGTGCGGAAAGCTGACTGAAATGTTTGTGGGCAGGGAGGATATCAATCTTTATTAGCTGTAAATGTTAGGGCAGCTTACGTGCTCCATTAACCAGTTGCCTGATGCCTTCTGTCAGGGCACCTGCTTTGCAGGTACGGAGCTCTTGTATTAACGTGAGGGCTCGGAAGGCAAATGTCCATTTTTGAAGGTGATGCTGTGAGCAACTCGGGGTCAAATGGATGGTGGGAGGGTTGCAGCTTAGGAAAGCCCCTCGGTGCTGGGGCAAATTACCTGCTAAGCGCACATTACAATCTGAGGTGTGACACAGTGTCTTAAATGGGCAGCGTTCACCAGTCCTGAGTTCAAGAAAGGAGTTACATCCTTAATCTGGGCAGTGGTGTCAAGATCAAAGATAAAACCTTCTCCGAGTAATCCCTCTTGCCACAGGACTCTGCTTAGGCCAACTCATAGGATTTTGGATAATATTTAAAGAGCAGAGTCCCTTTTGCAGTTAAGGTTTTAAATCACACAAAGATGGATAAAAAGCCCAATGTTTCCTTCTCTGCCTTGCCAGCCTACTGTCCTTTATCTCCTGAAACAAAGCAGCATTAACTTTTAAGATCTGATTCAATAACATTTTATGGATAATAATTATGACTGATATTAAGCCTTCAGCAACCAGTCTGTATGGAGACTTAATGTATTGAGGTTTATTACTAGTGTAACCTATCTTTTTACGTTGGTTGTAAAGCAATATCAACTATGCCGATAAGAGGAAAAAGAAATATCAATGAACTATTTGCCTCTGCTTCTCTGCAGGGTGTTCGTATGCTCGCCACTTAATATTGCTAGCACGGTGGGAGTTTGCTGGTGAAGAGTTTTTGTTTGCAGAGTCTGTTTGCGCAACTGCAGAGTTGTGATGAATGAATGAATGAGTGAATGAATGAGCTACAGCAATCCTGTGCTGCGAAAGGAATCCGTTAGTGGATAGAGCCTGGAGACCGATCGATCATCTTTTCCCTTTTAATAATAAGTCTGTGATTTTTTTGTGACGTTTTCAGAAATGCTATTTAGAGGTGAGCTCCACAACTTCCACTGAGGCTTATCCCAATAACCGAAGTTCTTGAATGTATGACACTTCTTTAGTCAACTCATATTAGTGATTTTTTTTCCAGAAGTTTCCCGGTTTCCTTGATCTTATTGGGATACATAGTTGTATGTATAGATGTCATGACTGTTTATGGAAATGGTCCCTGAGCTAAGCTGAAGACCAGGTTGAACAGAAGAAAGCTCTGGTTGCGTCTAAGTTCTGAAGTGCTGTGCACAGTTGTCGAATTATAATATGAGAAACGTATGTAAATTATAATATGAGAAATGAAACTTGTCTTAGCTTCCACACAGGGTCGACAGGGGAATTTCGATTGTATTGGCACTGAAAAAGTCACCTCAAGGACCCAGGACCGGCTCCTTGCTTAGCAGAACCTCGTGATGTTCATGCATCATTAACTGTAACTGTACTATATAGTTACCTTTTTTGCCTTGCTCCTCCTCATAACTTTCTGTATAAGAAATCTACCTCCCTGGTAAGTTCAAATAAGATGCTGTCTGTCCTTTTTGCCTTTTTGATGGGAAAGCAGAAGGGAATTCTAAAGTGCTCTGGGAGCTACATGGAGGCCTTGCTTTGACATCTCTAAATATGTGAGTAATGGGGTGCTTAGAACTGATTTTACGTGTGATGGATGCTCAACAATAAGGAATCACAAATTGTGGGCAGCAGAGCTTGGAGAAGAGAGCTGCTCAACAAGATTAATGGGAAGGGAGACCTTTGGTGTAATGAAAGACACAGTTCAGGCTTGAAAACAATGACACACTAGATCGAGTCATGAGGAGTTGGACAGGCGGGTTTCCTCTGCAGGCGGCAATGCTGTGCATTCATAGAGCCCCTCCCTAGGCAGGAAGCGCAGAACAGCTGTGAGACACGTACACTGTAATTCTCACTTCACCTAAAAGTGAATACAGTGGTACACCAAAGGATTGGATTGTCTAAGGGTTATCTGTCAAGCTGGTGATAGGGATGTTGAGGGAAACGTAGAAATTTCTTTTCGTTCTGCGAAATGCAGGCCAATGAGAAAAACAGGATGAGACTGCAGTACAACTGGGTCTGAGCACCCTAGGGTTTATTTTACAAGCAAAGTACAATTCTTGTAAGCATCTCACTGAGCGCTTGGTGTAAGGTTAAGGCTGGAGTCAGTGAGATCCTCCTTGGATCTCATCTAGCCAGATTTTCCTGTGCAAGGGGAACTTGATTTAAAAAAACCTACCGCACCTGGGTCCCCTTTCAATTAGACAGTTAATACAAGTTTAAAGGTATATTTTATTACTAGTAGGAATATCAACTTTTAAAGACCACAAATAGTTCAGTATTTTTATTGGAAATATTAAAAAAACCCCGCCAAACAGGTGAAAGTGTAGCTCATCTTTCCAGCTCGCTGTAAGTTGCAAGCTGTTATTAACTCTGAGTATCATGACTAAAGTGGTATGAGTGGGGAGCAGAATTAGCAAAACGTTAGAGAAGCTGGCTACAGGATCATTGTTATGACTACAACTGTTATTCTCTATCTCTGACAAGGATAATGGTGTGTGGAAATGAAGCCAGCAAACATGTAAAATACGTCTAAATATAGAGGACAAACCAGCAAATAATAACTGGACCAGTAATCAGACGCAGAAGTCCTTATCTGTAAGTACAGTGGCTTGAAAGATTACAATGCTGGTAGATAAACGTTAAGAGGACTATGAAGCTGAGAATAAATAGAGCAATATCCTCTAAACAGTAAAGAGCTGGAGCATAAGACCCTGGAAAGACATTGAGGACTTATTGCTTGAGAAAGATCCCTAAAGCTGTCAAGCAGATGTGCAGCTGGCAAGTAGATGACTCGCTGGGACGTTGACTGAAATGATAGCAGAAATAAATCAAAAGGGATTGCATTAGTGTAACTGAAGGCAGTATATTACTTTGCTTTGATGTCTAGTGTCCTGTGGAGAAAGCAATGACTGTCATCCCATAAGAATGATCAAACTGAGTGGAGACAAGTCCCAGATTTAGGCTGTAGCATAGGCAGGGGTTTCTTTTCTGTGCAGTCATAATTTCCAGGTTTCCTTGAAGGCTTTGGACTGGAGTTTGATGGGAGGCGCAAGGGGCTGATCCTAAGCCTGCTGAAGCCAATGGCATCTTCCTGTTGTACATCTACCCCACTCTTCTGCTCTCAGGTATGGCAAGGCTGGGCAAGAACCACCTTTCTTGCTCTTTGCTATCAGACCGTCTCCCATGAGCGCACACCTCATTTTTGTGTCAGAAGATAAGAAATAGAACTTTGGTTTTAAACTGAGAGTACATTCAGATCAGTCATTAGGAAGAAATTCTTCTGGTTGAGGGTGGTGAGACACTGGAACAGGTTGCCCAGAGAAGCTGTGGATGCCCCCTCCCTGGAAGTGTTCAAGACCAGGTTGGATGGGGCTTTGAGCAACCTGGCCTGGTGGAAGGTGTGCCTGCCCGTGGCAGGGTGGGGGTGGAACTAGGTGATCTTTAAGGTCCCTTCCAACCCAAACCATTCTGTGATTCTTATTTGGCATTTTTTGTCAGCGCTTAGTCTAGATGGTAAGCAAAAGAAGACATTGGTGCTAAGTTTAGTGACCAGAACAGTCTGTGCTGTCCTTATACAAGCCAAACGAGCACGTAAGATGCTGAGAGCCCTTGTTCTTGATTTCTTGTTGTTTTGTGGAAGCGACTTTTGGGCATAAACTGTTCCACTGTAGGAGGTGTTAGCTATTAAACGCCTCTTGCTGTAGCCAACTCTTAGACCTTTGGCATCCTGAGTCTGGGTTTCAAGTTGAATGAAAACAAGGGAAGCATCAGCCCAGTAAGGGGAATGAAGGAGTGAGAGCATCCTAATGCAAGCAAAGGGAAAGATGCCAGCTCTCCAGAGTCCAGTGACAGGAGGAAAGCACTTGTCCGACTTACCAGACTATACCTAAAGAATTGGAGGGTTCTGATAGTCACTTCTTAAAAACTTTACATCCGCTGTTTATTAAGCATTGCATCTCTGAAGACCTTAATGCTTTTTTACCTTTACTTAAAATGAAATTATGTCTGATTTACCCCAAGGTACTGTACAGCACAAACAGGCCAGGTGAGCCTCCTAATTGAGGATAAGCACTCTTCGCCTTTTCTACCGTGCATAAGCTACTGTGGTCATGCCTTCGTGGTAGGGCGCTTTTACATGGTATCTCAGACTTGAAATGAAAAAGGTTGACAAATTTGCCCTTTCTGCCTCATGAAAAAGTTCTCAGCGTATGATACTAAACATTATTTCAAATACACTTTTGTCACTTAAAAGTGTGAAAATAATTTTTTTTTTTAAATAAGGTAAAATAATTGAGAGGGGGGAAGTGAGGCAATATTCTTTCTGAAAATTCAACTAACTTGAGATGTTTATCTGAATGGAGAACACCACTTTTTACTCAAGGAGGGACAGAAAATGCCTTGTTCCTGTGTCTAAAATATCTTCCAAAATATCTGTGATAGTCAAACCCATCTGCAGAGCTAGAGAGCTGAAGTATGATCTTGTCCCTTATCGTGTCTTTTATCACCACTCTCATCCCTTTCCCCAGAAGCACTTCAGGATGGTAGAGGGGGGTTCAGATAAAAATGCTCAAGGAAAGGAAAAATAATATGAAGGTCAGACTAGATTATATTAAAGGCACATCAACAGAATTATCAGAAAGAAGAGCAGACAAAGTACCTAAAACATAATGAAAACTCTTACCCAAACTAGTTTGCAACATGCAAGTGCCTTTTAATCTCTTGTGTTAGTTCAAGCTAGAATAATTCAGAAATATTTGTTTCCTAGTCTCCAAACTGGTCCAATGATTGTTCCTTTGGGATAACATCCTGGGAAACTTCTGTTTTATTTATAGTTTTGGTTTCACGCCAAGACCAAGACTTCTCTCTCATGGGTGCTTTATGAGCCATCTTAGACGTATAAACTTGTATTCTGCCTCAGGATTTTCATTCTGATGCTCTAAGAGGAAAAGCTTTATATGGTGATTTTTTTTTTTTGAGCTGCTCCAGACATGTCCCTAGCCTAGCAATGAAAGCCTGGCTTTCAAGCTAGCTTTGAGAACACGGCTCTCCGTCTAGAGCCTCATCACTGACCTCCCAACCCTTGATCACTGTTTCATGAAAAGCCTGTCTGCAGATCCTCACGGACACTTCCTTTATTCTGGAGTGATCACTGTGTCTCTTGAGGACAGAATCCTGCAAGGGCTGGAAGCAGTTCTGTTTTGTCTGGGTAAAACCCAGGTATCTCTTGCCTCTCTGTCGCATCTATTGTTACTATGGATTGGTGCGGTCACGCAGAGGGAGTTTCAGCTCTGCCTTTCAGTGCATGCCCAAGGGAAGGGAGGGTGCTTGACTTTTGGAGCTGCTTTGACGAAGGCTCAGTTTTGAAAACCACCTCTGCAAAAAGTCGCAGGTAAAAGGCCTTCTGGATCAGAGCCAAAGCTGGAGCTAGAGCGGCAGAGGGGCAAGTTCAGCTCTAGTGATCTGAATCTCTCCTGCCTTACGTGCAGAGACCAGCTGGGTCTTATTTTCCAGGCAAATCCATTTGTTTGTTTTTAACAGAAGCGTCTCTGTTAAAGCCTTTTTTTTTTTTTCTATCTGAGCAAGCTAAATGCTGTGTTATGATTCTGTACTATCGCAAATGGGAATCCCTTCCCAAAACGGCCTCTTCCTCTAATGAGGCTGGTTGTGGCAGAAGGTGTACGTCGCTGTGGCTGACAATGTCGTGACTTGGTCCTACGCAGACCTGCCTTGATGTGACTTTCTCCACAGGTTCCTTCCCAAGTCCTATTTTTTTATTGCATTTCCGAACAGGTAACTCTTCTCTCGAAGGCGCTCTGTAAAAGCAGTGTGCTGCGGTTCCTCCAGGTAGCACTAAACCTGTGACAAACCTAAGGGAGGTTCCACAGCAAGGCGATAAACTACTGGCTTGTCAACTTTTTTGCTGGCTAAATGGAAAATGAGGCAGGCAGCTTTACCCTTTAAGGTGGAGAGAGATAAGGGCAGTTTCAGTGTTTCACAATCAGCCGTGATAATCCATAAAATGAAGAGTTACTTGTTTTTTTAAACTGGTGCCTCGGTAGTGAGGGACTCCGTTTTTCACCACTATTCATTCTTATTCCTGTGCTATTCAGTAACAGAAAATACTTACTGATGTATTAAACAACTAAGATTTCACCTGTTAACTATTTTCCTTGAAATGCAGTTTTTAAAAGCATGTATAATCAGAGCTGTTGATGAGGTCAAAACAAGTAGATGGACACCCAAGAAAATGACAAATTACTAGAGTTGAGAGTGGTAGAAAGTGAAGTTTTGTAGCAGTTCCGTAGTCTTTCGTGATCCTAATTTTTCACTAAAATAATGACATCAATGAACCTTGCAATCTTGCTGAAGTGATAGGGAATAGAAGTGAATTTGGCTTTCTCCTAGGGCATTACGCTGAATCTGTGCTGCCATCCGTTTCATTGGGGAACATCTCTGATAAGATAAGAAACTCTGGCCTCCTGTTTCTTTAATCTCAGAACAGTTCATGTAGTTCACTTTTTTTCTTTTCCTCTCTCTTTTTGAAGTCTGATGTAATTCACCCGTTAGTGCTGATAAATGCATGCCACTACCCCAGTTAAAACCAGCAGTGAGTCAGAGCCTGGTGCACCCGCCAGGTCAGTGCGTGGCCGTGAGTGGCATTGCCGGCGGTGCTGCCATAGGCCTATGCTCTGGCAAGTGAGCTTCCCCAGGTGACTAAAGCTCTTGTGCCCCGATTGGGACTGTACGTCTGTAATAAAACATCAGCTGAGTGGTACCTGAAGATCATGGCTTTCCTCTCGACCTGGATGACATATGTGAAGTGCAAACATCCATACCATTACAGTTTGTCTTAGGAGCTGCAGGTCAGCTTCCTGGCACACCAAAAGCTTTAACGAGTTTTGTCTTTGCAATTCCGAAACAGGTCCGGAAGTTCCTTCTGACCACAACCATTCTGTAATTCTGTAATCTGTGACTGCAGCCATAATCAAATATGGTTTGGCCAGGCTCTTTTAAGGGCAGTCTGAGCTGTGCTGTGTTGTGTTACGCTGTGATACATGTTCTTTACTCTATTATTCTGTCTTCTTGTCAATGCCAGTGATCTGAGCATCTCTGCTTGGAATATTGTGCTTAGATTTATGATACTCTGCTTACGTGATTGCCCACCGTGCACATCAGCAGAACAAAGCAGTGTCTCTCATTAGGAAAGTGACAGATTTTTGACAAGATCATCAAGTCCCGAGTCATGCACGAGTTCTCTAAGTGCTTTAGGGCACGGCACGGGTATCTGGTTGTTGCACAGGGCTAGTATGTGGTTCACTCAGAGACAGCAGGTCAGCCCATTGACACCTGCCCACTCTGTTAACAGACCAGTGAACCTACTGCTGTTTAATATTTGTATGATAATACGACAGAGTTGAGAATTGAGTTATAAAATGCAGGTCGCTCGGTAGATGCAGGAGCAGGTGAGGGAGCACAAGGTGACAATAAAGCAATTCAGATTAGCAAGCAGGGGCATTGCAGCTGTTTGTGTTCTAATTGCACCTCTCCAGATGTTCCTGTGATGTGCGGTAGAAGCCAAGCAGTCTCTAGACGTAACCGTATTTCAGTGTTCAGCTTTCTGAATGCTCTTCTGTGGTCTGTAGAGAAGAGAGAATTTAAGGACCTAAGCCGTTTCATCTTCTGCACTGTCAAATAAACTGTCGTTCTGAAGTAACATTTCCTGGGTGTATTTTTTTTTTGGAGATTTCTTTTCACATTAAGATCAGCAAAAGCTCTTTCTGGGAAGCCTGATTAAAAATGCAGTTCCTCCCAGGAAAGAAAAAAAAAAAAATTTCAGCATCAAAAGAGATCACAAAATTATCATAAAAAAATGAAATGAATTTTGAATATTATGCATTGCAGAAAAGTAGGTAAAAGTGACCTCAGGGCTTTCTGCTGTTTGTAAAGTAGTTTGTGTTTTTTTGAATAGACATCTGCTAAAGGTGTAAGTGGCGATGCCTCTTGGAGACAAGAAGTGTCCTGTATTGGGATTACCTTCAATAAATTGATCAAGATAGCTAATTTCTCTGTGAAGTTTATCCTTGTCTGTATATTTAAAAAAAAAAAAAACCTGAAGAAAAAACCCAACACAAACAAAACCTCAACAAAGGCCATAAAAAACTGCTGTTTCTTTTCAGCTACGTGCTGTTAGCGTTGCTGGGAATGCAAACACAGATGGCTTCCAGCTCTTTTGCAGACCTTTGCCTCCTCGGATCAGACTGGGGCATTGGCAAGTCAGGCTGTGGAAGTGCAAACACTGCTTTCCTATGCTGTTCTTTTGAGCTGGGTTGTGTTTTTCTGCGGTGGTATAATTAATCATATAACTGCCCACATTATATTTGGGCCTCAACTGTATCAAGAAAACAGAGAAAATCTCAGGAAAAGGAGTAATTTCTCCGTTAGCCTTTTTGACGTTGTGCAAAAGATAGCGAAGACAAGATTCCAGTGGTTTCAGGTGTTATTTCCTGTATTGCATACAGCCGAAGCTTTCTCAAACTATGTCCTTTTTATAAATAAGTTTCTAGTCCAGACCTTAAGAGAAGAATGAGTCTGGCAAGATATTCACCATTTGGACAGTCTGAATTGTTTGCAAGACCTTAGCATTGGATGCTTCTCCAACTCTAGCCTAACCTTCATCTGTAACTAACCCCTCTTCTGTTTCCTCCTCAAACATCCTTTCATACGCATACATGTTGCGGGAATAGAAGATGTTTATTGTTATTAGCAAAAAATAATGATGCCTCCCCAAGGCCCGCGTGTCATCAACAACTTTTCTGAAGTGTGTTCTGCATCCTGAGGTGTGTCTAGCATTTCAGCTTGGAGCAATGCGCTGCATACCTGGAAGGCAATGGTGACTGTCTTTCCAGTGTCTTTCATCAATCATTTAAGCTGAGTTGTGTAAAATCCAACTGACCCTTCTATAATAACTAGGGGCAAATAGCTTTGAATTGTCATTTTGATAAATTCTGGAGTATTGGCAGCGTTATGGGCTGGGGAGGCAGACATCCAAGCCTTTCATCTGTCAGTGTCATTATGAAATACCTTAAAAGAACAGGGGGAATGTGTCCTAGCGATTCAATAAATCGTACCTCCATGAATGAGTGGATTTTGCGTCGTTTCGTAATCTACTGAACTCTAATAGCCTATATCCTTTGCTTCAAAAATAGCTGTTGGAACAAGGTGTTTGATGAGTCTGTGTATTGTGTATTTTTTATGTCAATGAATGACTTTCAGTGGTGAATGCCACAGCAATTATTGACCTATGTGGTACACACATGGTTTTAACAATTTATTGTGGGATCAAAAATATTTTTTTTACTGGATGGATGCATCATCAGTCTCTTCCTTGTGTTTCTCTGTAGGATATAATACCAAGGCAGGCACAACCCTTTCCACAGCCACGTTGCAAGGAAAAATTCAAAACCAGATGAAATGAGTTTTGTTACATGTGTTACCAAATAAAATGCTGGGTTTAGCATCCTATATAATGCCTACTGCGTGGCTGGGGCCTGTACTGATAATTTAATGCAATCTAAGGACCTGTTGTGTTTTATAGTTTTCAACGATAAAACAGCGTCAGTTTTAGCACAAACTAAAAGTGGAGTTGATAGCTTCGCACACTGTAGTTTAAATGAAACACAAATAACAATGATACTGGAAATTAAAGTAAGCTTCAGTGATAAGAAAGGACCGTTAGTGGAAGCCCGGTGGCCTTTTTCTACCCTTTATAATGGGATTTCACAGTGCTTTGAAAACGAGCGCCACCAAGTAAATGACTACTGCTGGGGGCCATTTTGTGATCACTACAAGGGAGATACTTAGCTCTGGTGAGGTCTGGCTCTTGCTTTTCCAGCTGTGTCACCATTTCTTTTGTGCGAGAAGGCAGGCGAGGAGAGGAAGGGAGGAAAAGAGAGAGGGCAGTGATGCTCCCTTGCTGTGTTAATATGTGTTAGGCTGTCATGCAAGCTCATTTCCCAGGCACAGGGTGTTTCTAGCAAAATGGGAATGAATACTGCAAATGCCAAGAAACAAGTCTGTACGTAGGAATTCCATGTGAAAAGACCCTGGCTTTTAGCTAATGGGTTTATAGGGTATCAGATTAGGAAACAACCTGTCATTTGAATTTTGTTAGGTGTATTTAACTCTTAATAGTCTCTTAACTGTTCTCCACAGTTTCACGTTGGGTCTTTATGGTCACTCGTCAGTACTGAGGTCAGGAGAGCAATGTCCTCGTGAGATATTTTGTCCCAAAGAAGTTGCAGGATTGGGCAGAGGGCAGTGAACAACGCAGGCGTCTGTGTGAAGAGATCTGTGAGCACATGTGATAGCGCAGGAGTGACCTGCTGGGCTGCCAGGTAGGAATGAGAGTTTCTGTCTCAGTTTTTGTTTCTTTTCTGTTCTGGGGAGATAGAGCCGGGGCTTATTGGCAAGCTTCAGACTTACTGTGCTTGTATTTTATGGCCGTGGTACGTGCGTTTGTGCTGCAGCTGGCAGAGGTTTCCAAGTGCTGCCTTGCGTTTGAAGAAAGATCCTGATTCTCATGAGCATCTCTACACAGCACTGGTGCAACGGGATGAGTATCTTCCACCGAAGATAAGATTCCCCATTGCTCTGGAAGCCTGGGCCAACATAGCGCTTCCTCAATGTGTACCTGGACAAAACATCTGGGACAAAACATAGAATCTTTCCAAGGAAACAAAAAAAAATGCAGCAGTGTCGTTTGGGAGGAGGTTAAAGCAATGTTTAATATAGCTTCATCTTAAGCCAGTGTTAATTAATCTAAACACAACTGTATATTTTTTGCATGAGTTCAGCTTGTTTTTAACTGACAGCTTAGATTTGCGTGACTCTCTTTTCAAAAAGGGGTCTGCCTGATTTGATAGCGAATGAGAAGTTCATGGAGTGACTTAGTAGTAAAGAGCAAATTGACCTCTTATTTTGAATAAAGTGCAAAAAAGGCTTGACACGAGAGAAATATGAAGAGGCACCAGCAGTATTCTGACGACGCTGATGAATGGCAGGTGGCCACAAGCCTGACTGCTGCTTTTTGGTTGCTGCTAGTGATTCGCAGGCAAGTGGGTGAGAATGTTAAAGGCCTGACACGTGGACTGACAGATACTCTTAGTGCCTGTGTGCGCAATGCAATGGCATGTCTTAAAATAGAGCCAGCTGCATGCATAAATAAGGAGAAATAATTGCAATGCACTTATGTAAATTGTCTTGTGCTTTTTTTCTTCTCCTTCTCCCCCCACCGCAGCGTTTCCATCAGGGAGGTCCCCCAGTCAAAGATTCACCTAATCAGTGAGAAGCACTAAAATATATTGTTTGGAGCAAGAAAAAAATAGTCGTTGTCTTTAAGAGAATAAGAACAACAGAATATGAGAGAAGTACGTGGCTCCAAAGTATACAAAGTTGTGTTGGTAATCTGGCAGTTTGTTATATGAACAAAAATTAATTTTAGAAACCTGCATGTGAATTTAGTGGTTCTGTCGTTCACCGTCTTGTACCTCAGATAAATATCTCGTGTTTCTGCTGGCTGAAATTCTGCCTACATAAGCTTTTTTCATTCAGCCTGTTAAAATCATTCTGGCAATGTATGACTGTGAATTTAACCTCGTTTCTGTTTGTACTAATTATAAGTTGTATTGTATTTTTACTTTCTTTGGGAGGAACACAAAAACTCTATTCCATATATCGTGGTTTTATATGTCTCCCGGATGACTGTTCTGGATGCATCTGGAGTATTGTTTTCAATAAGATATTCTTTCGCTCCCCTTTGCTCATATCCCCCTTTCTTTATCAATTGAATAAAACTCTGTATATAGCTCTAACAAATTACTGTATTTCCAGATCACTGGTGACTGCACGCATCAAAAACAGTAGTCAAGAAGCTGGTGAATACATGTCACCACTTGGGATGTTTGTAAAATGATCGCACTGGCCATTCTCTCGTCTCAGTATGTGATTGACCGCGTAGCACAGAATATAATTTTCACAAGCTGTGCTGCACCTCAAGTTCCTAAATCCTGGACTCTTTGTGGAGCTCTAACACAAATGGTGGTATGACCAGCTCCTGCCTCTGAGACCTCGTTCTTGCTTTTATAGGACTGGTTTTTTTTAGGCGCAACGAGGAATTGAATCACCCTTAGCTCACAAAGTCTTTTGCTGAGACTGCTACGGAGAGTGCAAGCTGTGGTGGTGATGGTCTTGGGGAGTGAACGATTGCCCATTATGCTTTTCACTCAGCCTAGTGTTCAGTATTGAATATGCCACTTGGCAACTATCGAAAGTCAATTGTAAGCATCCCTGATCTTGTCTGGATTTAAGCTCATACCGTGCAGTTTGTTTCCTGCCTGTAAGTACTTTCCTGGAAGGCAAACAGTATTCATGCAGTGCTGCTGTCCTACAAGAGAGAAACATGGCGACCGCACCATCTCCCTGCAGAAATTTAATCCGCTTTCACCTGGGATGCAATGCAACAGGGCAAGGAACAGGGAAGGCAGCAAAGCAGAAAAAAATAGCATAAAGCAGAAAAAAATAGCATAAAGCAGAAGATGCACATCTGCTCCTTCTCCACTACGTTTTATAATCAAAGCCCTGGAAAAAGTAAAACATCAAGTAATATATGACGCATGACCATTGATTTCTATTTAATAGTCTCTACCCTTTTCTCACTTGGGGACAGCTGAATACAAAGCATTTATGGTTGGCTGTACAGCAAATGCTGGAATCAGCCTTTCCCTGCTCCTTTTGTGTTGCAGTGTCCTAAAATGCAGAGCTTGTGAAACTTCAGAATGTATTTGAGAAAGATATAAGATGTGGTGCAATCATGTGAAACTCTGAGGTGAGAAGAGTTCTTCTCACGCAGCAATTATGAAGTAAATCTATTCAGTGGTTCATCGACCTCACTTTAGAGTTGATTATCTCTCCTTGAAGCTGTTATTGTTGGTATGTACATGCAACTGCTTTTGAGTAGTGGGTCCACGGAAGAACGTTTTCCCTTGAAAGCTGGCAATATATTGAAATAATTGAGCCCCTGTATAAGTGCAGTATCTTGTGGGTATGGAGTAGTAACTACTGAATGAATACAGAGCATGGAACCGCTAATATCACATTTTAGTACATGATACAGTGTAAAACATACCATATACTAAAAGACATGATGTAAAAGCTACTGAAAGGATTAATTTAAATGCAGTATTTCTGGCATCTTATAGCACTCTAATATTACAGAACCCCAGATCAGAGTGCCTATAGAAAATGTTTCCCAAAACTCTCCCCTTACAATGTTCTTTGATTGCTTATCGTTTTCAGCCTTTAAAGCTTGAGAAAAGAGAATTCTCCATGCTGATTATCTGCCAAAGACTCTTTTTGAGTGAAGTTTCAGCTAGGATATCTTATCCCCTTAAAAGAAACATATTAAGGTGTTTTATTATGGGAAAAACTTGAATTCTAAAGAAATGGGTAACCAGCTCCCTGTGCTCTTTCTGAGTTGGGGAAGATGGAGCTTTGTGGTGGAAGGACTGATGAGCAATGTCAGCAATAGCAAAGTCTCACTACTTAGAAGAGTATAAATAAAACACTGCGAGAAGTTTTGCCAAGCCATGCTTTGGACTTCCGGAAGGTTGGCAGCAATTTTAAATCAATGGATTGATTAAAAGGAATTGCTTGTTCAATAACTAAAATCTACAAAACTCTGATAAACTGTGTGCCACGTTTCTCCATCACATGGTGATTGTTAAATCTTCAAACATAGTTGATCTGTATCTATTTTTGGAAAATATAATTGAGGTGGAGCCAATGAATTTGATGGCATCAATTTAATCAGTCCCTAATGTTCGCTTGGTTTGGGAGGTGGGTCGGGGTTTGAGGTTGGAATGAAGCGAAAGTCCAAAAACGTATCTGTTAAGGTCATCTGCAGATACTCACAGAATCACGGAATGGTAGGAGTTATAAGGGCCCTCTGGAGATCCCCCAGCCCAGACCCCTTTGCTAAAGCAGGTGCCCCCAGATCAGGGTGCACAGGAACTTGAATCTCTCAGGGTCTTGAGTCTCTCCAGAGAAGGAGACTCCACAAGCTCTCTGGGCAGCCTGTGCCAGGGCTCTGTCACCCTCACGGTAAAGAAGTTCTTCCTCATGAGATTAAAATCAATCCAGTAGTCTGTTTTAGAAAAAGAAGTCAGGCTTCCATCTGTTTATAATTTTCTGAAAATCACATCCTTGAACTTGCAGGGACAGAAACAGCTTCTTCAGGAGGCAAGTGATTTTTGTGGCACGTATGCCTACCTGCCACTGTGTCCTGCACGTAACTGTGACACAGAGTGCTGTTTCCCCCTCTGTTTTATGTTGAGCTAGATCTGACACTGCATTTGCCACACAGTGTGACAATATGGACAGCATGTGCTGTGTCTAAGAGTGAAGGATCTAAAAGGTCGTGGCAGCCATGGACATTGCTTCTTCCTATTTCAGATAATACTATTCTACTTTGGGTAGTCGACGCTTCACGACATGCTCTTCAGGAGCTTTTAGTTCTTAGTTTACCATTTTGAAGTATGACTTATACTATAGTCTCCATTTTATATAGATGATTTATTTAAACAGCTCTAATAACTGGAACGTCTGAAAGTTTATGTCCTCACATGTCCAATTCCCTGTTCATGTACTGAATTCGTCTTTAAGAAGAGTGGAGGTCTAAGCTAGATACTAATAAATTAACCCAATTTCTAATCTTCCTACATGCTTTTAAATAATATATTAGTCCAGGAATTATTTGAGCCTAAGTATTAGGTACTAATGTATAAATTCAGTGTATAATTCATTAATCAGATGAATAATTTCTCAAGTATCAACAGAAGTAAAGGAGGCCTTAAGGGACTTGTGTTTATATGAATATGGACATTATAATGTATAAAATTATCATTCCAATATCCTATTGTGACTTGTTTTTGATACAAATACTGCACAGAATGCAACTGAACATTTGCCTCTGCTCTCTGCTACCCTCTTTTTTTTTTTTGTTTTGTTTTTCTATTGAAGCACATATGCGTGGCCTAAAATAGACTGAAGTCTTTAGAGATTGGGATAATCAGCCATATAAGAGAAACTTTTACAGAGCTTCTTGAAGCTAAGGCTAAGTCTGTCTCCCAATCGGAGGCACTTCCTGTAGGGTGTCCTTTTTTTCTTTATTATATTTATTTAGCCTGGCTTGCATAACTATGGCTGCATTTTGAATTTTTTTCTGAACTCTCTGAAATGTTCTTTGTTCATGAGCAAGGGATACATCTTCCTCGTTTGATATGTATTCGGACATCCTGAAAGTTCTGTGACCTTCTATACGAAGATGGAACATTCTCTGTGATCCCTTTTTCTTCAGTGAAATAACCTCTCCCAAATACTACTTTTACGTCTGGAAAAAGATGAACAAGGGCAGCCCCTTGAACGTGTAGACTGCTTGCTTTATTACTTCAACAGCTTCTGCAGAGGCCCCTCGTTCTGCATGTGAAAGAGACCTAATCCTACGGGTGGGTAGTTGCATCCTTGAGTCATCTCCTGTGGTCTTACTGATCTTGTGGCAACTTGCTGATCATTTTTGAAGGTCAGGCTAAGGAAAAAATATCTGATCAGGTTTGCTGTTATTGTGTTAAGGAGAGCCTGTGAGTCTGCAGCTGCCCTGTGGCGTGCTCTTAAGTAAGCCATCAAAAGACCCCGTGTCCCATTGTCCATGGTGACTATAGCATTGTCATTTTTTTGAAGTGGTGTGAGATTTTTGTCAAGTTAAACAGAATTATTGAAAAAATTGACTCTATACAGTACATAGTCAAAGGTATTGAGGCTTATGTATGGCTAGCCAGAAAATGGCTGAGAAAATTCTCCCAGATGGCAGAAAAGTCCATAGAGATAGTCTACGTAACATTTCAACCTGAATAAAATATTGGAACCCCTAAGCAGTTGGACTGGAAACTGGCTTCTCCCTCTCTTCTCTGAAGACCATGTGTTCTTCTGCATAGTTTGTGAAATGCCACAACCGCCTTTTTGTGAAAGTCGCAAAACGGCAATGACTTCCTACTTCTACATCTCTACATTGTGGTCCCAGTCTAAACTGGGATTAAGAAGGCATGAAGAACTTGGTTCTGTATGCGTTTATTAGAAAAATGGCAAATGAACTCGTGTCAACAAAAGATCTAAGCGCAGCCCAGGCTACCTGTGCATGCAGAGATAAGCAACATATGCAGGTGCTTGGATGTGTGCCCTGGTGTGAGCATTCCAGATTTTGCTTTTTGCAAGCTACTCAGAATGCATTATTTCCTTCCAGTCTTCTGTTTTAGGAATCTTAACTGTCATGTGAGGAACTCGGGCTTTCTCTGAACAGCTAAGTTTCTTTTGATTTTCGCTATTTGCATATGACTCAAAATTTAGATTAGGAGCTTACCAGAAAAAGGGATGTACTGAAGTTCTGTTTGATATATAGTGGGAATTGAACACATAATTTGCTTAAATGCTTTTACGATTTTACATCAAAAGCTAGTTCTGAAAAGCAATACATAAAACCTGGGATTTGAATAAGATGAGACTGAATGTACAAATCGTAGGAGGTCATTTTCCATGCCCAGAGTGACAAAGATTTTGGTGAAAGCAAATTGTTAGGACTCCCAGAAACCGCAGAGGGAAGGAGTTACAGTCAGGTCTGTGACACAGAAACGTACTGGATAGTTAACTGTGCAGAAGTTGTCTTCGATCAAGTTTTAGTTCAAACAGACTCGCTGTTACCTGTTGAACTAATGTCAGGCCACAGATAACAAATGGGATTTGAGCCTGTCACAATCTGGTAGCCCAGTGACATTATACGTTTCAAATCAGCAGTGAGATCTTGGTCTTCATGCTCCTTCCCATTCTGAGGACGAAATAACCTTCTGAGGGGTGGCTTCCTTAAATGCATCCAAGCGGTAACCCCTGAGAATAGTATGGTCTTGCAAGAAATAGTCTTAAAAGGGCTCTTCTGGTCTGAAGTATTTAACATCAACAGGTGTTATGAAATTTCACTAGAAGTGGCCTAGAATAAGAATGGAACATGTCATTTTCCTCTCTCATTTCAGATGGTATAAAATATGGCTGAAATCTAGCTCTTCCCCCAGATTAAATTGATGAAATCTCCCTCTGAGATTTGAATAGTTATTCAGGCTTCGTATTTCGTTCATGTCCTATGTTTCCTCACTTTTGAGCCAGCCTGGAATTTGAAGGGTTAAAGTACTGCAAGGAAGAGTTCCTGCTTTCATTCAAGGATCTCAAAACACTTTAAAAATTAATGACTTCTCATTACAGTTCCATTAGGTAGGGAGATTATATAAATGCATAGACTAAGGCTAAGTGACTTACCTAGGCTTACTGAGCGTGGCTTTGTAAAGCAGGCTTTCCTGTTGGGACTCGTAATTGCATAACCACGCTGTCATCTGATCTCATGAGATCTCTGGTTCTGCCAGGATTGAGGAGGGGAAGGAAGTTCACCAGCAAGGTCCTACTGCACCTTCTGCTGAGAGATGATGGTGGGGACGTCTGGATGAGAGTCTCTTGGGGCTGGCCTGAACTGGCCAGCCAACTGCAGCTGAGACAAAACTACAATTTTGATTATTTAGCAAAAATTCAAAAGGCACAGAATACCCTGGATGTTAAGAAGGAACTGTTGATGAAATTAGAACTAGTACTCCTATATCTGATTTGCTTTCTTTGCCTTTTTTTTTTTATGGAATAGGGTTGTATCTTGTTACCACTTCAGAAAAACATTTTTTTCTCCCTTCATGCACTCTTGTCTTGTCTGATTCTGAAATGCAGTAACTAGTTGCTCAGATCTTATACGCTAATTTTCCTGAAAGTTCAAGGATGTTGTGCTTGGATGTCTGGTAATTAATTAAAGGTTACGAGTTGGCTCTTAATCAAGGATTTCTTCTGAAATCCAGAGCCTCAAATACTCTAAGTGTATAATGTTCGTGGTGGAAATGGGTAGGTAATGAGACTATTAGCATATTAAAATAGATCTCCGTCAGTGATCTAATAGATTAAGTCTAGTACAACTGTGTACACAATTGCTTATCAGTGTGTAAATCAAAGCTTTGTCACATGGCCCAAACCCAGATACTGTATTTCCTTGTGTTTTACTCTGGAGCAGACAGCGTTACGCATGTGGCAGATATACAACGCGTGATGTGGAACTTGCTTGCTTTCCTGAACTGGAGTAAACTGCCTGTACGTGAGTGTGTTCACACCAGCAAAATGGCCAATACAGGGAAGGAGTGTTGCTCCTTCAGCGCTGGTATAATTAGTGAGTGAAAATATCTTTATTGTAAATAATGTCTCAGATATTGTAGATTAGACCCCAGACCTGGAGGCTGAAGCTGCGGTGTGTCTTTACTTGGGCATCACCAGGAGCAGGGCACCAGGAGCACTTGGTGACTGTGTGTGAGGGATGTGCTCCAAGAACAGGGAGAGCGTGGGGTTGTGAAAAATTAGGCCCTCAGATATCCCCTTGGGAGCTTACACAACAAACAACATTTAGTCCTCTGACACATCAAGGCCTGAATCCACATACATGAGACAGTTTGGACATTAGGCCTGTATTTATTTTAGTCCTCTGTATCTCCCTCCACTCGTTATTTTAGGTGCTCAGTTTAAATCACACCTTGGCTGACTCTCCTCTTCCCTCAGTCCCAATTGTTTTTTAATAAAACCTAATTATTTTCAGGTACTATTTATTGCTGCCTCCTCTGAGGAATAGATTCTCCCGGTAGTCTAATACTCCTTTTTTTTTTTTCCTCCTTTCTTTTATCTATTTTCCTTTTAACATAGGAAATGCATGGGTACGAATTTACAAAGGAGCACGGAAGAGGAGAGAGGGAGCAAACTGTCCCCTTTTCCCCACCATAAGCTGCCCCCTCACCTTGAATGTAAGGTATTCTTCAGCACCGTCTCCTCATTTCCCTAATCTCTTGGTCCATGGTTTAAATGTTCGGTCTGTTACTGACGTCTTGAGTGATTGGAAACTGGCTTAGAGGATGCTTTTCTATTTATATGTCTATTTTTGTCTAGGTGCAGATTCTTAATGGGCTTTTCTCAGCTATATTCACTAGTATGTAAATTATTTAAATAAAATAAATAGTAAGAGGGGCATCTAATAGAATCATAGAATGGTAGGGGTTGGAAGGGACCTCTAGAGATCATCTAGTCCAACCCCCCAAATAGTAGTAGTATCTTTAAGTAGTAATAGTAGTAATAGTATCTTTAAGTAATACTTTAGGCAGAAGTTCATCCCTGAGGGCTGTCACCACTAACTCAGTCCCATGTTCTCGTGACCAGAAATACCCAGCAGGTAGGATTTCAGTACACATAGCATAGGTTGCTACATTATCATGGCAGATTTCCCCCGGGAATGAAACTCACAGTCAGGCTGCAGGTGCATTTTCATAGGATATTTCAAAATGGTATTTCTAATCCAAAGGTAATTGGAGCCAGGTTATAGGAGCTCCCCAGTGTATGGAAAGGCCTTATAGGAGTAGAGTAAGCATTTGTTTATAGAGGTATCAGACAGCTACACAAATTTATTTGTCAATTAGGGATCAGTCAGTCGTGATCACTATTTTCATCCCTACTTCATTATTCCTCAGAATCGTAAAGTACTTGTTCTCTTCCCCCCTTGAGGAATAAAAAAAATGTTAGGCCAACCTTTAAAATTGCTTGGTCAGTGGTTCTCTCAATATCTCATGTTTCATCCAGCTGCCAAGACTGTATAATTAGGATATTAAGACATGCTCTTGATTAGATAGATACATCTAATTGTATTTCAGATTCTGCTTCTAGAAATCTGAGTGTGCTCTAGTACCTGCTCTTCTTGTGCGCTCAGAGAATCTTATGTTGTCTGTAACTAAGCCATAAAACCCTAGGTGTCAACCAACTACATGTCTAAACATATGGCTAAAACATGGTACGTTCTCTTAAAAGTTAATACTGGCTAAAACTGATCTCAACTTTGAACCGTAGCTGTCTCACTTTTATCATACAGAGAAACAGCTTAATCATGGTATTACTGCCATTATTTCACAAGAAAGCATTGCAGTCTTGAAAATCTGGATAGATGGCATGCAAAAAAAAAAATCCTAGGAGACTTACAGTGGTAAATTACAAATATCATTTATGTGAAGACTAGATCTTCTCCCCTCTTGCAATCCATATAGCTAGAACTACTTGTATGCTGGGCTGTTGCCGCACCAGCAACAGCGAGCAAAGCTCTGTAAGTGCTGTGGATGGTGCCTTGGTATCAGGCACCCAAATTGGCAGGCACCGATGTTGCCAGCGAGGCTGCTGTGCTGTCTGCGCTGCCTGGCCCCGCTCCTGCCAGCATCTAGGTGCTGGGGCGTCTGGTCTATGCGCTTCTAGCTGATGGATGCCACCCATTTATAAATATTCTGCAACTTCAAAGAGAATAGTAGCCCTTTATAATTACAGCTGCCCTTCTGCCAACTCCTGCAATTTTATTGCAAGCCTTACAGTATTTGATATCTTTTCTTGAAAAAACCCACCCCACTCCACTCTTGGAATCGACAGAACTGTTAAGATTTTGTGAAAAGACTGTCTCTTCTTCGTGTGGCAGAGGGGGTGAAAAGCAAAGTAGAGCAAACCCAGCCTCCAATATTTGGGTTTCAAATCACGAGCTTTCAAAAAATATATGGACTTGGATGCTTGCCTGTGAGTGTTTCGAGAAGTGAGCTCCCCTGTGGGGCTGCCATCAACTCAGCGATGCCCTCCGTGGAGCATCTCAGCCAGGGATAGCAGCGATACGTGAGCGTGCCTGACCCAGGAGGCTTGGGGCGCTGCAGGGGCTGGACTGCAGCAATGAGCGGCAGATTGACTCGCTTCGGCTGTGGTGGCCGCGAGCCGCTGTAGCAACGTTTCCAATTTGGAACCGTACCTGGTTTTAGCCAGGTCTTTTTAAAAGAAGTTTCGTTTCCAGTCTTATGTTAAGGAGTAGAACATTTTCCCCATTTCTTCACTCTTCCTACTTTTTTTCAGCCAGCTTCTGTCAAAGGACAGGGAAGAAATAGGGAGTGGAGCTGGCCATTACTCAGAAAATTTTCTGAAGCGTTCAAGGAAGTCAGTACCGTTTTGAAGAAGATGCTGCACTCATGTATACACGCGTGTATGCTTTAGTCACATGCTGCCTGAAAACATTGCGGTATTTTCTCTGTAACTTGCTAATATGTCATTAACAGGTTTCGGCATCCGCAATGAGCTGCGTGTAGTTTCGTGTTGCAGTTGTTCTATTTTTGTGTCAGTTGTGCTAGCAGCTTAGAGCTCCGCTAATGTACCATTGACAAATGGCCCTCTTTGAAAGGAGGCTGTATATATTACATAAATTCATTTACATTGTATATATTCATTTAGAAATGAAACACAGAAGAGAAAAATCAGTGCTTTTCAAATCGAATATGACAAATTCACCAGCGGAAGATATTTGATTTTCTAGCTTTTAAAAAGCAGACAAGATATTTACCATTCTGATGTATTTTGTTTTAAACTTAAAAAGACTAAAATATGTCCTAGAGCTGAATTTGTCATACTTGATTGGGCAAACTGTTTTTGTGTGCTTCTTTCTTTTTCTTTCTCTCTGGTTTTCAAGACGAGTTTGAATTTACAAGGCTGTATTTTGAACACCTTCAGTGAAATGCTGCAACTTTTATGTCCTTTGGGCAGTTCTAGTGAGACAGGAAGGAAGGAAGTAGCTGAATGGGCACTTACCTCCCGCCCTAGAAGTGTTAACTCTCTTAAATAGTATTATTAATTTGTATTGATACATTTTAAAATTTTCTGGGCTCAGATCCACAAAGGCTCCTGAGCACCTACATTCCACACGAATCTCACTGAGGCAATTCAGTTGAAGACGGAGAACCCCAAAAACTGCTGTCTGGTACGTTGGGGACCATCCGTGCAGCACCGTGCCACATCACCTGGAGCTGTTTGAGGAAGCTGCACATGAGGTAGTTCAGCACAAGTGGGTGCAGTGCAGGAGAGATGTTTGCAGAGGTCCCAGCCGCAGAGGCTTGCACGCACGTGAGTTGTGGTCGCAGCGCTTCCCAGGGGCTGTGAGGAGCTGAGGATGTCAGAGTACCAGTCCCTGTTAACAAGACTTCTTAGTGCCTTTTGCATTGATTGGGAGTTTTATCTGATAACACGCTAATTGTTTGAGTGTAAACTGATAAAATAAATACTATCTTTTTTTCTTGAGGCTGTTTCCTGAGGATGACGTGAGATCCTGACTCCACTGGTGTTCAGCATTGGGTAAAACAAATACTTCATTTATCCTTGCCACAGAGAAGTCACAGGCTAAGTTATAGCTCACTGTTCTTCTTTGGCTGAGCCTCTCGAGAGTAATTTCTTTCTTGAAATCCATTCTTTCTTAGAACTATTTACAGATTCTGGATATATTAACTTAATATTTGCAACTAGAAAAAGTATCAGGAGTTAGATTTATAAAAGTTGCCAGTGGTTTTCTTTTGTGTATTTAACCAGCTGGTTAGAGCAGTTACCCAGGATGCAGAAATTCCGGGTTTAATTTCCTCCTCTGCCTAAAGGAGTTTGGACTTGCAGTTCCCACATTGCAGGAGAGCACCTAAGCCATTAAGCAGTGCTGCATTCAGTGGGGGAGGCAGGACTCTGCATCCTTGCCAGATGCTGCTCCGTTTTCTGCAGAGCTCTTGAATGTTCCTTTCAGCAAGAGCTGGAGCTCCAGTGTCCCACCTGCCAGGTAAGACGCATCTCCAGAAGGTCACTGCACCATCTTCTTTCCATTGGAGTGGCCACAAATATTCCGACGTTTTGTACAAAAAGGGACAACTCCAGCAGGAGAGGCTGAAGGCGACCCACCTCGTGAGGCCTTGCAACTTACTGGTTATAGGGCACCTCCCTGGGAAGCAGGTCTCAGATAAACTTTAGACCTGGTTAAGAGCAAGGGGTATTGGATGCAGAAAGATTGTACGCTCTTTCCCACAGTAACTTCCCCTCCCTGCTACACACATGCTCTCCCAGTTCTGCGGCAGAACTGAGAATTCAATTACTCACATAACATTAATCTGAACAGAGAAGAGATGTGCAAGTTAGGACATGGAAAAGCAGAGAGAAGAGTGAGAAGGCAGCAAATCTTTCTGGAGGTAGCAGTTCAGGGAGGGTTGTGTTGTGTGGGTTTTTTTTTTTTCCGAGAGCAAACAGTTGAGGTGATAATAGAACAAGTGTATTTAGACTGATTTTTAGCTGTCTGTGATATTAAATGAGGCAGTACGATGCCTAGAAACAAGGGAGAAAACACTGCTGGATATTTATAGGTGTTGGTTTTCTATAGCTCTTTTGTTTGACTGGGTGAATGCTACATAGAGTCTTGTTGAGCCTTTCAGTCTTTCTCTGCTTTTGTGAACCCTAGTGCCTTCAAACTCCGAAAAGAATAACTTTTGAGAATCTCTGGAAGTAAACAAGTTCAAAAAAAAAAAATCATAGTCTTGGCTGGTTGATACATGGAGTTCATCACTGGATCAACCACTGCTAATGCACATTGGACCGTGTATTGCTGGAAAGTGTCCAGCTGGGTTAAAACAAGCAACTAGAAGCCATGCTTAGCTGTGAAGTGGGAAAACCTCAGACCGTTCTTGACATTATGGCCTGGCTCAGCGCAGGCAGCACAGTGCTGGCTATGTGGCTGCAGGCATGCTACCGGGTGGGATTCGGACACTGTGTTTTAATGCGTATTTGTAACAAGCACCGCGTTGTTAGGAGGTTTGCAAACCTGTGCTTTCCAGACTGTTACTGAAGGATGCAAACCTTGCTGTTCTAAAGAAAACCTTTTTAAGATCATAAGAAAACAAAAAGTAATTGAAGCCTCGCTTGCGATCATCTCAGAAGGCTGCAGTCTAGGATTAACCAGTGTTTTGGTGCCTTGTTAAAGTGCCATTTCGAGCATTGCTGCTCAGCCCCGGGGTGCCTTCAGGGCGTTTGCTAGGGCACATGCAGCTCATCGTGGTCATCAGAGGGCACCCAGTCAAGGATGTCAGCAGCTGTGCGAGGGATGGCCATACCAAGTGCAGAGCATGAATTTTTCAGCTTGGCTTTATCTGAGTTCTAAATCTTTAATGGACAGCTCATAGTAAGATGTTTAACTTAACAGTTAATGAGGAAACATCACAAAAAGAGAGGATTGGATCACACAGTCCCTCGTGACTAAGCTTGACTTTACTCTGGCAAAACCGCAGCTAACTGCGAGAGCCAGCCGTGAGCTGGCGACTGAGGGCTGAGCTTTGCGCTCGGTGTGAGCGGAGCATTGCTGTAGTAGAGAGGACCAGAAAAGGAGTATGCTGATGAAAACTGCATGGGATGAAGGTCTGCTACTTCCATCTGAATTGTGGTCCAAGAGTTCAAGTGCGTATGCGAGGAGTACAGACATTGGCATGAAACCTCCAGAGGGTACAAGTGTACCACTTTTCTGTAGAGCTCGGTTTATCCCATATTCTCTTGTTTCAGCCCTCTGTGCCTCTGAAACAGTCACATTCCAGCTGCGGATCTGAGCAAGCTGGTCGTCTTAACATCAGGGTCCCTTCACACTAAGCAGAACCCTTTTCTGCCTTTTTTTTTCTCTCTCTCTCCTTTTTTTTTTGTTTCCTTTTTACGCTGTTCATGATAGTTTGCTGTGAAGCAATTCATGCCGCTAAGCTAAGGTACAGTGAAGTGGAGGTCTTCTCCAGATCCTCCTCTGAAGCTTGCTGCTTATAGCATTTACATCTTATTAAGCATCAAGTGGGTCTGTAAATCGCCACCTAGATCAAAGTGGCGTGCCTTTTTAGGTGTCTTAATCGTTGTCTCATGATATACAACTTGAATACTTTACTTGTAGGGACAAAATTATTTTGAAGAGACAATTTCTTGAAATAAAGGCAACTTCTAAACACATGTCAAGAGAGGAAGAGTTGTGGAATGCAAATGGCGCTAATTGATGCAAGAATTACTGCTCTGATTAATCATAAGATGGCTCAGAGACCATCATTTGACTGGAGTAGGGTTTTCTCCTGAGATGTGGAACCTATTTTTTCTTGTTCTCGGCACACTCAGAACTTGTTGTTGCTGCTTAAAACACAGAAAGGGGTTGCATAAACATTTTAATATTGCATGAGGCTTCTGTAAGCCTGAATGATCTTATGAATGCTAAAACCATGACATACAAGCACAACAAATGAAATCAGGCAGCAAAGATTGTGTAGTCTTATCATCTGGATGAACTGATAGATAAGCCAGCACACTTTGGTGGCTTGGCATGTTTTGTTTTCCCTCCTGGGATAATTCAACCATGAGCCTTAAAAATACTCTGCCTCCCATTATTATTATATTTAGCATTCCCTTAATATTTAACCTCAGCTAGCAGACCAGTTATGCATCTTTAGATACAGCTACGTACTATGACTTTTAAAAAAAATTGTGTGTGAATGGGATCTTTCATTTGGATTAATCTCATTGCACTTTCTGATCTTATTAACTGTACAAGTAACACTGAAGACTTCTTCGGTTGTTCTTGCTTATACAAGATATGTGGCTGTAGTAAAAGAACTGAATATCTCAGTAATACAGATTCAGAAATGAGATAAGGTAAAGACTTTGAACGGTAAGCACCGAGGACAACAATTTGCAAAGTAGTTGGTGACTCTCATCATTTGCAGTCTTGTAATGACATTCTCCATGTAGTAGCTGTGCCACAAATCTAAGACTGAGGCAGAAGTTAGATGGTGCAGCTCTATAATATTAATTGTTTTGTGCAATGAGTAAACATCATCATCCTTGCTGGCCTCTAAAAGTAGATGACACCATTCAAGCATTGAATGATTGTACCGGATCAGACCAGGAACCTGTGATGTCTGCCAATGGTCATAGCTTTTAAAAAAAATCATTAAAAAAAAAATTTAAGAACAGAGCGTGCATAAAGTGGTGCATACCTTGGTGGTATTATATCCCAATTTCCAGCGATTTGTAGCAGAGGAACTTCCTAAGATGGGAATTCCATCGGCATCATCTCGTTTAATAGCTTTTAACGGACCTTTCTTCCAAGAGCTTGCCTCATTGCTTTTGGAACCCCTTGTACTTCCATGACATTTTGTGGACATGAGTGTCACGATTTAATAGTGGTATCATTTGAGAAACAATTGTGTTTTAAAAGTTGTCAGCTGACTTTACTGTGAGCTTCTAGGTTTTGACTTATGAAAAATAATTACTGTTTTTTCCCTGTAAGTCGTAATTTCATATTCCCTTATTGTAAACCACTTCAGTCATGTCCTTTTCCAGGCCGCAGAATTCTAGCCTATTTAAGTTCTCCAGGCCTGCCATTTGGCTGATCATTTTTGTTGCCTTTTGTTGCCTGAAACCTTTTGAACTCTTTCATGTGTGTGTTGAGGGGAAGAGGGAGGCATCTCGGAGGGCAAAATAGGACCAGAATTGTAACACAATGACATTTCCTGCTTCTTCTTGATTTCTTTTTGAATGTTTTCTGAAGTTGCCTTTTTGCGTTCTGTTGAGTGTTGAGGTGATGTTTTCAGGGAACTACGAACAAGAAGTCTAAGAACACTCTTCAGAGAAGCAATGGCTTATTTAGTTATTGTTGGATAAATATGGTAGGGCTGTTGATCACTATCTAATTAAATTTTGCAGGAAGGAGTGCTAACTCTTAAGCTTTCCTACTCTCCCTAATAAAACCTAGCGTTCTTTGTTGAGGAGGTTAATGGATACCCTCTGCTTCTTGTCAGTATTTCTCCTCATTCCATCAGCCTGTTCTTCACTGCAGCTGTGACATGGATACAAGTAGGGACTGTGTGGTTCAAGTCTTGTTTATTTCCTGCGGTGATAACTGCCTGTGCAAGCAGGGGTTGGTAGTGGGAGGATGGAGGGTACTAAAGAGAAATACGGATAATTAGGGAAGATTAGTGTGCTTCAATTATCTCAAAGATTCACCTTTTTCACTTGCTTTTCAACAGAAATGAAGTGGGCCCAGTGCAGATCCTTCAGTTATCTACCAATTATCAAGGCCATGTTACAAAGGATGACCAACTTCTGTCAGTCTAAGTTATTAATGTTGTAACATCTGGGTACCTCACATTCTTTTCAGGTACTTACCTTTGCAATAACCATGTAGGGCAGATAGGGAACTAATGGTTGCTGTTCCCGTCTTCAAAACCTTAAATAATGTTTAGAAAACTCCAGCCCCTACCATGAGGGTGCTTAGACTTGCAGAGTCCAGAAGCCCATCAGATCAGTAGGTGGTTCATAACAAGTCCTATGGCAGAGAATTGAACCTTGCTCCCCAAGGATAATACTGTATTTTCCCTTTTGCCAGTGCGTGCTTTATCTGACCGATTTTTAAACCACAGCACAAAGATTTGTTTGTCTGACACTCCAGGGCTCCTACTGTCCACAGGTTTGTGCACCACCTTTGTCAGAGAGCTTCATGAAGGCTTCTGGTGACTTAGGCAGTCCTAGACCTCCCTCTGTGGACTGTTTGTCCCTGTGCCATTCGGTCAATTGGACTGTGGCCCGGGTAGACATGAGTATTGTCTCTTCCCACTGCTTGGTGTTTTTTAATACATCCGCTGAATTTGCCTCTTTGCAGCAGCTTGTCTAGGACATCTCCTTCCTTCAATGAATGCCTGAGCAGATTTAGGGTGACAACAGTTTTTGGCTGCTGCTGCGATTCTCAATGCAGACAGGACTTGCCTTTACAGCAGTGGAAGCACTCGGTTTCTAGTTTGCAGTTCTCTTCCCAAGGGACTACTGAGACGCTTAGCACAGCTAAGAGCCCTGGGCTCTTTGGTTGTGCAGGCAATTCTCCGCAGCCTTTGCTTGCTGTGGAGGTAGTCTCTTTCTCATCTTAGAAAAGTAGTTTCTTCCCATTTGTCAGGGTAATTAAAAAAAAAAAAAAATCTGACTGTTGATATTTTATGAGGATTTCAATATATGCCAGGGTTAGCCTCATGTAATGATGAGAGTAACGTAGGTTTGACTGCGTTTTCCCAAGCTTCCCCTCCTTCTCTTTCACAACCTAGCAGAAAAATCAAAAGACACTGCCACCTTGTCCACTTAAGCCAGGAACCATAGCACTTGTACAGTACAGTAATGTCTTCCTTTTGCTTGGTTTGCTGTTTGGTTGCTTGTGCGTGCTGTTCTGTGCGGGTCCAAGTACATTTACAGCAAAACTAGATGCTTTACGAAAGGCCAAAAATAAGGAAAATTTGTGCAGTGACAGAGCGGCTGTTAGAATTGAATAGTTTTCAGGTGTTTGTTATGTACATGGTGTTTCTCTGGAAGATGTACTCTTGTTAAAGGAAGCCTCCTCGTAGAAGTCCCTTGCATCAATTACTCTAGATGCTATTGATTTTCATGTTAACTGAAGATCAGACCCCATGGGATGGCATTACAATTAACCATTGCAGTGGCTAAAGGTAACTACTGACACAGAACTCTTAACACTCCTGTCGTCTCTCATGACAAAGAAGAGATGCGCTGTGCAAAAAGCAGGAAGGATTCATTAATTTGCAGAACTGAGACAAAGCTAATGTAGGAGGAATGGTATAACCGGGTCATCCTGTTTGCTTCCCCACAGTCTCAGTTGTAATCCCATTTAAGATTTAAATAACCCCTTTTTAAAGTAGCTGAGACTCTGTTCCTGCTTCCAATTACTACATGAAAGTTATTGCTGAACCTTATTCCTCTGCTGTTCAGCAGCTTTGTTTTCATTTCCAGGTGTACTTTCGTAGCATCGATTTGTATTTGTTTGCTCACATGCCAATAGTGCCGTTTGGCTTTAATGACTCTGTTTTCCCCTGCTGTTTATCTCCAGACATATTAAAGACAGCAGTCTTCTACCTTTTCACCCTGTATTTTTATTTGATACTTGGTCTCCTTCCGTTTTTCTGTTCACGCAAACAGCCATGCACGTGATCCAATTCAAACTCATCCTACTGGAATGCGCCAGAGCAGATCTGTACTCAGTCTGATGGCTCAGATGTGTCTATGTGTCTCGTTTTGGCCTATAATTACTGTTAATCACTAAATGTATGACAATACAGGCACTTTCTCCATAGTCTGGTACTTCTATCCAGGCATCCGATTTTTCGTTTAAGGCTTTACATTCCTTCTCCTCTTCCCAGAAGGGTGAGCTACTGCCGTTGTGAATAACACTGAAATAGTGCCTGTTTCTGTGTGCACGTAACTCCCCCAACACTCCTTACTTCTGTCATATACAGTTGTTTCAGTTCAGTCTGGAAAACGGCTACAGAATTTGTATCCAGCAATATTTGTAGGAATGGTCTGAAGACCTCTTCATTGTGAATTCCCCTTCCCAGGGAGTCTGTTATCACTACTTTGCTTTCAGGTACTCCCTTGCTTCTCTCTTGGCTCCTGCACTAACCGTCAGCTTCCCCAGTCTCATAGATCTCCGCCACGGCGCTGTCTCCAATACTTTGTCTGTGCAGGTGGAATATAAGGCACTGCCCTTGTTTAGAAAATCACTTACCTTAGCAAATATCTATATTAGATCCTCCAGTTTTTGCTAAACCCAAGGCACATTTCAACCCTTTCCCAGTTCACCTCCAATCTTGTACACTTCAAACCTGTTCAGCCTTGAGTTCTGCCAGGGTTGGGCTAACAGATCTGTATGTCTGGATCGCTCACTTCTTTACCAGATACAGATGCTATATCTCTGGTCATAGGGTACCACCACTGACTTGATAGATTTATTCTTAAAAAACCTTTGCTACTGACTTGCAATTACATGTGCCTTATGGCAGAGAACAAATAGGAACAAGCTGTAATGAATATAGAGGAGGCTCTCAGCAGAGAGATTGCTGGACAGAAACAAAATTCTGTGTTTCTTTTCCAGACCAAGACTGAAACAGCCTATAGTATCTAATGGCACAGTTTAGAGGTATAGGGGAACTGTTTTCTGTTTTCATAGGAAACCTCAGTGAAGAAAAGCAATTCGCTTTCGTTAGCCAAATAGCACTGGAAATTTTTGCTGCATGAAAACCTTGCTTTTTCAGAGGAAAAAACAGAATGCTGTGATTTTTCTGTTTAGAAACTTGTGATAAATGATGGTGTAGACTTAGGAAGGGATGATGGAAAGACTGAATCACAGCTCTACACCTTGGCTTCTGATTTTCATTTTTAAAGCTTTGTGATTTTTCTGTGTGTGTTGTACCTGATTTCTGCCATATCCATGAAGCAGGCAGTAGCAGTAATCTTGGGTTTTGAGGGCAGCTAGATTACCGTACAGAAGGAAGGCAAAGGAGGAGAGAGAAATGTCATTCAGGATGATCCTAGATGGTGTGAGGGCTCTGCTCTCTGTCACAAAGTCTGCAGTTTGTGGGCTAGTATACGTGGACCAGTTTGCCTAAGCCCTTTGCCTCCTTTGCCTGTAAACTAGGACTGCTGATAAAACCTACCTTGCTTACTAAAGCGCTTTAATACCTACTACTTTTCATTAAAGGATTTCAAAGATGCCTGAGCCTTCAATTCAAGTCTGATGACTGTTCCCGCTGGAGGGAATGTGCATTTCCTGTACGTAGCTCTTGAAGATGCAAGGAGAAGTGTGGGAAGATGCGTGGACGTGGGGTTGGAGATGGGCAAGTGTGTCTCCGTGGCTGTTTCTGAGCTAGTCGTTATCTCTTTGTGGCCTTAATCCTGCAGCACTGGCTCTGAGCTCCTGTACGTGACATCCAATGGTGCATTTAAGTCGTAGACATGGAAGATCTCTAAGCTCTCAGAAGATGTGTAAAAAGTTTTCAGTGAACCATCCGCGTGCATGTGCTGTATATAATATACAGGTTTTTATTCCGTACGTTGCTGTCTGGTGTAGATTCAGAGTGTTCGCTCTCTAAGAAGGAAATCTGACGTTCTTTCTTTATGGTGGGAGTGAGGGAGTTTCAGTATTTGGGCCACCAGCGGCAATTCTGCGGTCGAAAATGCCAGGAGCTGTTTTGACTGTTTCCACAGGTATTGCGCTCCGAAGTTAGCGACAGTTTGACTCAGTCAGCACCCCAGTTCTGTTGCCTGTGGACAGAAGACAGAAAGAATAAGGTGGCGAGTAGTTAATCATTTCTGTGACTCCTGGCTGAAGCAGATCGTCATGTGGCATAGCTTGACTGTTTAGGCAGTATTCCCTTATTAAGGTCTGAAGCTGCCAAACTCCTATGTTGTTCTGATTTAGTACGCGGTGTTGGACATTTCTCCATCTTTCAGTGTGTGACTTCACCTAACTGTATGAGGGTAAGTATCGTACTTGTTGCCTGCCTCCTTAGCGATATTCCGTAGCAACACTGATTGAAGTTTATAAAACATGTTGATGTTTTTAGGGAGTATATGTGAATTTCAATGAACAAAAGCCATTTCAGTATATTTCCTTTTTTTTTTTTTTTTGGGGGTGGGGGGTCCAGGTCTCTATGGATATAACTTCTGTCTCTAAAGACAACGTAGCTCTTCTGCTACTGCTTTACAAATTCTACCTGGGGAATTTCTGCATTTGGAGCAGGCAGAGGATAACGACTAACATGTTCTTCTTTTGCTTTCGTGAGGAGGACGTGGATTGCTAGGGCAACAGGGGAAAGAAAATATTTCAGTTAAGACTCGGATGATATTTTTATTCACGTATGTGCATACCACGGCAGCTGGACACATCAGAGTCTTGTTTCTTTAAGAACATTGCCAGAGAGCTACCTTGTAAATGGTGACATTTATGTGTTTTAATATAATGCATTGTGTTCAGAGGAATGTTCAATACAGTAATTTGGTACTCCGTATCAGTTCTCAGCTGGTGACTAATCCATCAAATTTGTTCAGCACTGTAACTCAGAACAAGATTTTTTTTCTAACTGCCAATGTAGCTCGCTCATGCTACTCTTAGAAAAATCAAGTTGTGGTTTTTTTCCATCCCGTATATCATCATCTCTGCCCACGGTAAAGAGCTTAGAATCTGGGCTTGACTGACTGGCTATTTTTCTTAGTTGCATGAGGCAAAGCAGCACACAGCTTCCTCGTCCAAACCTATTCAGAGTTTGAAGGTACCCTGTGATACAAATTTACTGAGCAGCTAAGAAAACTTGGAAGGCACAAATGGGGCAGATAAGGACGGCTGCAACATCCCGTGGATTCTTTCAGAATTGGTTTGAGAGTTTTTGGTGTTTTGCTTTGTTGTCTTTTTCTGGCATCGGTGCAGTGCATTTTTGACAAGCCTCAGCAGTTTTAGAAAAGCATTCAGAAGTTTTTTGATTCTCATCTGAACCAATTCCATCTAATCAGAACAAGAGCTGAATGTTACTATTCACAGGAAGCAATTGTATTCATAGAATTTCGTCTTTTCTGATGTCCTCAATTTGTCCTCTGACAGAAGCAACTTTTATTAATCTGTCCTTTCAATGTTATTGATTGACCGTTTATTATGCCAATGCATCCAGCTTATGTTTACACATAAGCTGTTCAGTGAATCTAGTTGACAGTTCTACTTTGAAACTCTCATAGATTGAATGAAAGCACTGTCATATCCCTGTCACCTGCCGTATTCCAGCTTTTAGGGCTAATGGTACACACTTCCACTGCAAATGCTTGTGATTTCAAACATTAGACTTCTTTCAGTTGTCAGAGCGTTCCCCTCATGTTACTGCTTCGGGAAGTCCCCGTATTAGTAGACCCAGCAGCACATTCACAAGAAGAGACCACAGCAAGGACGTAGATCTACTGATTGAATTCATGTAAGAGATTGTGTCGTGGTGCGCTTCAGGACTACAAAAGACAGATTTCAGCTGGCTTGCCCGTGGCATCGTGGAGCTGAGAGCTGGGTTGTGCACCCACCTGCTTCCAGGTGGCCTTTGCAGCATGTGGTGGTTGGAAGGAAAGAGCTGCTTTAAAGCCAGCACAGTATATATCTGCATTAACCTGCAGCTGTTACCGTAACTGCAGATTCCACGTGCTGTGACTGGGAGTTGACTAATGAATGTTAAAGTACTGAAATATTTACCCAAAGCTCATTAAGGTTGTTCGTTAATGCCAGGCTGGGCTAAAATCGTCAAGTAGTTGGCTTCTTCCTTTCAACTTGTAGCTGGGCCAGATGTGTAAGAACAGTCCTCACAGACTTGCTCGCATACCATGTGTGTAAATGGCAAAAGGCAACGAATAACCAGACATCTCTTCAGCTCATTATTTTTGTTTGGATCAGCAGCATGATGAAGCGTGGAGTTCAGCAGCGCTTCGCTCAGAACAGACGCTGCAGGTGACCTCTCCTGCAGGTCTTCTTTTTCTCTGTGAGAAATGTGATTGTGTACTCCCAGCGCAGCAGAATAGCGACTGCGTAACTAATATGCACAGTAGCCGGCCCACCTCGAACCAGCAGGCTTTAAGTAAGTGCACTGCCAGCGTAATGGCTATTCGCACAACTTAATGTGGCTTATCAAAAGTCACTGAGAATGCAACTCTGCTGTGTAGAGTGCTGCAGTGTTCTCCACACATCACTTCTCACTGATCTTTGTCATGACTTCTCCCCTCTTTACTAAGCTGTTGGCCAGCCCTACCTTTGCTCAAGTTGGTCACAGACGGTTTGTTTTTCTCCATGGGGCTTGGCACCGGTCTGGTGCTTGGAGGTGCCTGTCTGTCCCTCCGTAAGCTCATTTATACCCATTTGGTTTACGTGAATGAGTACGGAGGGTAATGCCAGGCACCTGTGCATGGGTGCCATGCAGAAGTTGTAATTTGAAGGTGGTTGCATTGATCCTGCAAGCAGTAAGCTCTGGTTGTCACTTGGGAAGCTCCCTGAAGACTGTTTGCCGGTGTAGATAATGCAAGATAGCAAGTCCTCCTGCTGCTGCTGACATACGATTGGAAAGAGCCCAGGGTTTGTCTGTGGGTTTGGGAGGGGGAAAACAGCAGTTTGTCTGAGCATCAAACAGATGAAGGTTTGAAATTGGTGAGGAGCAGTGACTGGGGAACCCAGCGGTACCATTTCTACAAGCACCATTTTGTTAGGCTAGAAGTCACAATTTATGTGGCTTTAGCAAGTGTGTCAGAGGTTTTAAAAAAACTCACATTACTGTTTTTGAACAAACGTTTTCCCTCTGGTTGTATATTCACTGAACTGTTCCAGCGTGAAGGTAAAGCTGTTTGATTCCACCGTGGGGTTATCGTTTTCCTGTTGAAACTGTGGTTTCTTGAACACTACATCTTAATGTCAAATCCAGCTTTGTCTCCGGGTGGTTCCATAACATTTCCTTTTAAATAATTTCTTAGCTATTTTGGAGTGGGCTGGCAGAAGGACACGGTGGTATGCAGGTGATAAGAGCCTTCATCGCAAAATCTAATAGCTGAAAGAAGGTAAAGGTACGGCTTGTATCCTGATAGGTTCCTTGCCTTTGGCTGGCAGAGGATTTCCTCTTCTGGAGTTTGTGCTTACAAAGTTTCTTGCTGAAAGGTTACCTGCAGGACCTGATGGCAGCTCTTGTGAGGGTGATAAATTAATACATTGCACACTAATCTTAGAACCGCTACTTGCAAAGAAAAGCACTAATCAGCAAGGGAGATGTTGGCTGAACTGTACTCCTGAGTTAGTTGAGGAAGAAAATAAGACATGCAAGATATTCTCTCCCGTAGCCCCAGGAATAACTCTCCATGTTTTCGTGGACCAGCTTTATTAGCTGGGGCTGAGCCTGCAAGGAAGTGCTAAATGAGTCCTGAAGGTGACTTATTAATGCCGCTCTGGGGAGCCTGTACATTTGAGGAGCTCTGGGAGAACCCAAAGCTGAGGAGATTCCTCGGGTCAAACCTTGCTCTGTTCTCATCTTGGGTGGGTAGGTGGTTTTGGTTGGGTTTTTTTGTTTTGGGTTTTTTTTTTCTTAATGAAACCAAATTTTGGGAAAGCTGAAGAGAGAACAGTGTGGAGGAGAGGAGACAGCAGAAGGGGTTAGAGTCATTATATCAAACAGATTTGGAAACTTTGGAAAGCCATGAGATTGCAACGTATCTGGGCGTTTCTAGGATGTGGCAGTGGTTGCGAATAGCCTTACCGTGGGGCTTTATTATCCGTATTTGCTGATGACATTCCTGTTAGTCCTTGAAACATGCTGGGCATTTCTCCATTTCCTTCCTTTTGGTTAGCGCCCCAGCATGCTTTGTCTAAACCCTGATATTATAGCCAGAGCCAGAAGACACGCAGTTACTATTCTGCTTGAAAATACATTTTGAATAATGCTGCATATATTTTACAGATTTTATATCCATTCTGTAATATTCTAACTGCCTCCTTCACTGATATACAGCCTCTTGATTTGATCCTATAGTAATGGGAAAAAATACTATATTACTTTCTGGCTCTTCTCTCCTCATTCTCCAATTCTCTTTTTGCTTGAAATATGATCTATTTTGTTCTTTCTATTTCTGTTCCAAACATATATTATGCATCTTGATCCCAATATGCACTTGCTATTACTGCTTACTACTTAACTGAAGATTATTTGACTTTACTGAAGCTAGCTAGCTAGCTTATAGCCCTCGTTCTGTTCCCCTTCTTTCCCTTGCTTCCCCTCTCTTCTCCCCTTTTCCCCCCTCTCTCCTTCTCTCTCTGCCACCCTCTTTTTCTCGCCTTCTATTCATCTGCCTTTCTTTGCCTGCCTATTTTATTTGCGTTGTTGATGGAATGCTCTCAAGATAAAATAATATATTTATGAAAAAAGCAGCCTTGCAGACTCACTAGAACAGCATTGCAAATTATCAGTTGTACAAGTGTTTTGAAAATCTAGTTTCCATTTTTTAGAGGGCAAAAAAGGTGCCTTAAAGCATTGTGCTGTGTAAGTATAATTACTTTTAACCATCTATTTTGTTTATTACTTCATCCTGTATTTCCCCAGTGAAATAAGACAAGTTGTGCTTTTTTTTTTTTTCTTGTCAGTCCTGGTTTGTGCACTAGAAGCTTGGTTAGATGCTGAGTTTACAAGTACTGCAGAGAATATTTGATTTCTTTGTTCCTTTTCACTGGAAGGAGTGATAGGTAAAATGTTAAAAAGGTGAAACTTCAGTGTCTCCTATTCTTCTTTGTAGCTCCTCGTATGTCACTGGAAAAGAAGGACGTTTTTAAACAAACACTTGATGGTACATGTTTCCATTTCAAAGCGAGATTTGGAAGAATCAATGCTAGAAACCATTTCTGGAGAGAGAGAGGGAGATCTGTATGGTTCCTTGACCTTGAGGATGGGAATGGGCAGGCCGTTTCCTACACTTTATTTTATTTTATTTTATTTTTTATTAAATTTGTTAGGAAGTGGAACAAAGAGAGCATCCAGCCCCTTTTCCTGGTAAGAAACACGGGTTGGCCTTGTTAGCTCAGTGCTGGTCATCTAAAAGGACCTCAGCTGGTCAACCTGTGCCTGCAGCTTGACCTGAAAGAGGGATCTACTCGCCATGCAAGTACCTCTCTCTTTTCTTCTTTTTTTGTGCGTGTATTGCTGCGCTTGGAGATGGTACTCTTCAGATACTGGTTCTGCGGGCACAGACTTTTGTGTGGGTGTAAGTGGATGCTTTCGCAAACAGCTCTTTTAAACCAGTGGGCATTCTGTAAAGTCCCACCAGATTTCTTCCTAACCCCTCAGAAAATCAGCGGGGAGGCTCTGAGATTTAGTTCTGCTGCAACACCTCAGCCTATATATCCCATGTCCCTTTTCCAGAAAGTCACTTCTGCCCTTCATAAGCCTTGAATTCTTCCCCTTGGTGTGACTTCAAAACCTGCAAATATCTCTTGCCTGCAGATAGACATCTCGCGTCTCAGACAAATGCTGCCTGCCTGCAAGAGGTCGCTGATACGCTTTTTAAAAGCAATATCCATTTCCTTCAAAAAGGCTGATCTGTCCCATTTGTGATGTATTTTCACTTCCGTAAAACTTGCTGAAGCAAAAATCAGCCTTTTTAAAATTCTGCTCTCTGCTCACTTCTAAACCACTTGAATATTTTCTTCTTTCCGTGATCTGAGTAGCTTGCTCCTGTGCTTGCTTTCATTTTTTAAAGTAACTGAGAGGTTTGCAAGAACACTGAGCTCATGGAAGTGATGAGCAAACAGAAGTATTGGGCCAAAAAGTCTTATCTTTCTGTAAGCTGACAACATCACAGATTATCTGCTGAGCTATCTGACAGTAATACAGAGAAATACATGACCTCTCTGGCTTTATTGCTGCATCTTGTGTGGGTGAGCCGGTCCTACTCCCTTGCATTTTACAGGTATTGCTGTTATCCCCATCTCGACTAACATTTAGTTCTGCCGATACAGTGCTTTAGCCTCCCTCCTTGACTGTATTTGATGGCCTCGCTGTCTTAAGTAGTGCCTGGAGTGAGAATTGTGACTTTCTGGTTCAGAACTTCCCGGATAACCCTGTCTGGACCATTTTGTTCCCATCCGAGAAGTACTCGTATACACCTCTGACCTGCTGTTACAGATAAGAGGAGAATATAGGCCCATTCCAGTGATTGTTCTTCAAGAGATTTTCTTTAATAGCCAACCTGAGATGGCCAAGACTAAGTCACGCTGACAGGATGTCATCCCATGAATTCTAAGGAGAATTCATTACTCTGACAAGGGTTTTCCATTTAGTTTCTTGCTTGCTACTGATTTGAGCCTTCATATCCACTGGACCTCAGTTTTTCCTTCCATGTGCACTGGTGACAATGACTTGCTGCTTATCTCGGGTGGAGATTTACTAATTCATAGTACTGTAGGAGCTAAATAGGAAATTTATGGAGGAGGAAAGGCTTGTATTGCTATTTCTTGCATGTTTCTTGCAGTGCCATAGTTGTTTATTTCCAGTCTTATTAATCCGACGCAAAAATTAAGATGTAATTTGAAAAGGCTATCAAGAAAACTACATAATGCAAGTGAGACATTAGATTTACTCAGTGGCACGCAGTGAGCCTGATTCTGCGTTCCGTGTGCATCTGCACAGCAGAGTGCACACCTAAGCGTGGCACAAGGGTGGTTTTAACCTTGAGTAGTGGCTGGTGTAGCAGTTCTCTGACTCTCATCGGTAGACGCTTCAAAAGGTTGTGAGCAGCGCTGTGGGTTATATGCCTCCAAATAGAGCCAGCTCCTCTAGGAAACATTTTATTAGTGTTTGGATTCTGCCTTAAGCTGGTCCTACAGAGCTTCCTCTGAATTGCAATGTCTAATGGATTATGAAGGCTCTGATCCAATATCCTGACTTCATTTGCAATTTGATAGCAGCATGATAACTTGCCCCAAGTATCTGCATAGGGAGGATGGAAATAAAGCAGTCCAAACTGCTGATTAAATATGAACGGTAGAATCCAAAATAGGAAAGTGTGTACAGGAAGATGAAGGAAGATGGACGGCTCAAGCTTTCGCTGTGAGTAGCTGCCGCGGCAGGAGTGCGCCCCAGCTCAGTCACGCGTGGAGTCACCACCACTGCTTTCAGCAGCCTCTGCGTAGCTGCTGCTGCACGGGTACCGGACACTGCCTTCTTGATTTGTGACAGAAAAATCCTAGTAAGACTGAATTGCCCAGGACTGTGAGTCCTGTAAAATGTAACTCAATCAAGTAGTTTCTTGGGCCTGAATACACCTACCGGGTAGAGTGGGGCTGTCATTTCATCAAAGTCACATCTCTGTAGAATCTCAGCCAAAATCACAGCCCGGTCCTTCTTTGACAGTAGGAGAATCATTTTTCTTTCTACAGTGCCTTGTAATATTACTATTAACAGTAGATGGTCTTACTCCTTTCTTTTGGTACATCCTGATCAAACTGTGGAAAAACTGAACTGAACATGGCCACAGAGACAGAAAATAAAGATTTATTACATAGTCCTTTACATAGTGTTATATCAATATAACTCCAAGTTATAACTCTGAATACTGCATTCTTATGGCAAAGAAAAAAGAACTCTCATTGAATTAATGCGTTATTTTGTTGAAGGCTATCGTAAAATCCAGGACTTGCAGAGGGGAGACAAAATCAATTCATCCTTATTATAATTGCAAGGCTATGATCTTGTTTGCTTAGATGCTATGGTGATAGACTCAAAATTGGCTCTTGCTAAATACAACATACTTTTTGCATAATATTGGTTTAGCTGTTCCAGGAATTTTTCATCTCTGGGTGAAATTGCCTGCTAAAGTAATGTTGAAATTGGCCTTGGTTGTGTGGCTTTTTTGAAGCTTTGCCTGATCATTTTGTAATAGATCATGGTAAATTTGTTTCGTGATCCTATTAAGAACGAACTGAGGAGACTGAGCATTCATCATTATAAAAATTGCCAGTTTGTCTGAAGGTTCATTCACAAGTGCAAATCTGCCTGGTTAATCTTCTTTTTCCTTTACCCCCGCCGGTACCATTGCTCAAATTTTGTGCTAAGTGCGGATATGCAATTTAGCGAGCGTAGAAAACAAAAGCCCTGAATCAATCAGGTGTTGTTAAAAAGTCACTTCTGATCTTCTGACAACTCGGCGATGGGTGAAGGCTTCACACTGTGGTGTCTCTGGTGGCAAAGACGGTTTGACTTTTTCACCATTCCACTCATTCCTGCCTATGTCCTTCTGACCCTCACCACAGCTGTATCAGCGTGCTTATTAGAGGGACTTAACTGGAAGACAAATCAATGAAGTGAGTAGGGCTTAAAAAAACCCCCAGTCCTCAAACTGCTTAACACACTGCGCTGTTCTTTGGGTATGATCCAGTTCAGGCTGCAGCCGCGTGCACATTTGCATCAGAACAAAGTGAGGAGGAAGGTAAACGGGGAGGATGGGGGAAAACACAAAGGGAAGGAATCCTCTAGTGTCCTTGAGGAAAAAAGGCACAGAATTGTGGCTGGACCAAATGCAGCGCGGGATTGCATGCTGTCTTGCTGCTGGGGAGACTAGACCCTGTGAACAAATGGGTAATCTGGCCTGAACTAGGCTATTGCTGCAGGAGCGTGTGTACTCTGCTTCATTTAGGTTGAAGGGAATAGCTGCTTAACCAAGAAACATGATCTCAACTGCTAAAATTGTTGGCAGGAAGGAGGGGGGAGAATGTTGGTAAACAGTTTAATCAAAATGAAAAATGAAAGCAAAATTTAAAATGATGACCCATTGCGTCTTGCTGTTTAGATTCACAAGACGTAGAAATCACGGAGCCTCACTTCTCCGTTGTACAGCTGAGACGTTCATCTAGCAGACCCCTGTTCAGATCTCTGCTGGATTGAGGACAGCAGTTTCACCTCTGAGACACCCTCCCTGCCAGGCTGCAGGGTGTATTTCAACATTCTCTCCCTCCCTCTCTGCCTCCTAAAGCAGTTGAGTTTAACATAAAATAATTGTGTATTGATTGAGATGGAGAGCAAATGTAAAGCTGCCCCAGTGGCTGGGTTGTGACGTGCCCCTGGGCCTTCCCAGCCCAGCTTTGAGCCAGGCAGAGTGGGGGCTGCAGTCCTTCTTCAGACCATGTCTGAGACCCCTCACCAGCAGGCTGTAAATTACACAGAGAGATCATACTGGGGCACTCTTTCTCATCGTATACCCATTATTTGACCCTCAACAATTTTTTTTTTTTTCCCTTTTGCCCATCTGTTGTTTTTCTTTTTTTTTTCCTTTCCTTGTCAAACTATGAAAATACAGATTGAACAAATTCAAATGACATTGCTCTCAAATTGACTCAGTATGTTTTAGTCACAAATTCTATAATGTCACAAAGTTACCGTATTGACCCAGCACAGTTTAAGATGTTTGAGGCATTTTATTTTATCCAATATATGTATGATAAAGCACTACATACAGCAATATAGGCCGTATTAAGTAAATTAAGCACTTTGAGGTAACACGTTACTGTACAAAGGGAGTGTTTCTACAGAGAATTCCCCAGAAACTTCTTGTTACCTAACATTGTTGTGTTGGAGATCTGGAGAAATAGTAGAATTTGCACAAGTTGCAATTGAGACAAACAGCGAGGTCAGGTAAACAGCAAGCTTAACGTTCCCGATGCACGAACTAGCAAGGTGAGCTCTGTTAGGCAATGTGCATTGTGACATAGTCAGGCATAAAGCCTGCTAAGGAAATGGGGCCATGTCTCATCAGCCCATGTAGGATGAGGATGCAGTGTTTTGCAAAGCCATGGCATTGAAAAGGAGATTTCACCTTCGGGGTCCTATCCTTTGGAGCGTTTCTGCTTTTTGCTGTTGGTGGGTGCTCAGCACAGCTAAGCCTCAGAGCATTTGTAAAGACCTCAGTATGGATTTAGTCGTCTGACTTTTCGGTCCTTGACTTTGAACGCTGCGTTTGACTTTTTACTCTAGCGAGATCGCAGTGATGAGCCAAAAGTGAGCAGGACGAATTGCTGACGCTGCTTCTGTGAACAGTAGGAGTTGCACAAAACGTAATGTGCATATTTATTTTGCTCATTTAACATGCAACAAATAATTTAAATAAATTAAAATGCTAACACCTTAATGGCAAATCAATGAATCACTTAATGACAATAGATTCTCCTGCACCTTTTGTGTCTGCATTAATGCTGCATTAGATCAAATTACTTTTATTATGATGGATATGAACTGAACTCATTTAGAAACAGGACCACTAGCAATTTCTTACCGTGAGTGTCTCGGTGTTTCTGTCAGGGACCTTGATTCAGGGAAACAGGACAGTTCAAGGTAGCATTTGAGTTTCTGTACTTCAGGTTTCTGTGTAAGTACCTTTTAGAAGGAGAGCTGAGGTTAGGTATGAGCCCAGTGTGTAGAGGGCTAAATAAAACCAGAGAAAGTGAATTGCTGAAATCCCACACAAATTCTTGTTGTTTTACGAGTAGTTTTGCTATCTGGAAAAAAGGCATGGATGAGTTTTGCTTTTGTTTTTTTTTCTCCTGTTATTACAAAATGAACTATTCAATAACTACAAAATTACCAATTTAAGAACAGAAAAAAATCTTGGACAGCTGAATTTACTTGCAAATTGGTCCTCTTCACAGGAAGATGAAATGGTTTATGAGCAAAACAGGCCTGGCCTTAGAGTTAACTGGAGATATTTAATCCCTATTTTAAGACTCTGGGACAGCCCTGTGGGACTGATACCTCACCCTAAGGAAACCAAGGCCCCCGCAACTTTTGTGTTTCCCGTAATCCCGAACAAAATTCCCAGGAAATTTCCCCGTCAGAAAAGACGGTTTAGCTTAGCTTAGAGGTTTCCCAGCCCATCCAATTTTTCTGTTACAAAGATTACGCTATCGTCATACGTTTCATTAGGAGCGATCTTTTGTTTATAGCGTACCATGTCACCATTTGCGTGAGCTACAGTGTTCACCCAGGAGCCTTGAACCAGGGACAAGGTGACTGGAGAGCCAGGCCCTTGCGTTAGCTACAGACCTTGTTCTGGCACGGAAGAAGTAGCAGGTTCTTCAAGTTCCTCTGACCAGCTTCTAGAGAGGCACAATCATGTGCACTAGACCCTCTATTGTGCATTGGAAACTGGTGTTTAGGACTTATCTATGTGGATGGGTTTAGGTATCCTGGAGCTTGCTCTGCCTGTATTCAGCGTGGTCTTAGTGCAGCAGCGTGACAAATCTGATACGTCCCATGGACAAGGCATCCTCAGAAAGAGCAGGCTATCGCCCCCTGTACCGCTGGTACGAGCACAGCCGTGCACAATTACCGTGGAGTGGCTAATGCTTTGTAAATCCGCATGCAAGTTTATCTTGCCATAATACACCTCTCTAGCCAGACCCTTGAATTTATTAAGTCGATTTTGGATAAGAGCTATTGTAGTATGTGTAGGAACGTTTGACTGTGTTAAAAAAATCCTGCGTGACATTCAGAGCATAGTACCTAACCTAAATTTACGGCAGTGGGACTTTGGCGTTACTTTTTACTTGCATCTGAATCCTTACAGAGAGGTGAATTTCTGCTATGAGACAGGCTGATATTTACTGAACTTGCTTGTCATTTGTCTCTGACACGTTGCGAGCCATTTAAAAGAGATCCGTTTTGCATTTCTGAGCACAGGAGCGAGTGCTGCAGCTTCATGCATTATTGAAGAGCGTGGCCTCAGCTTGTACAATGTAGCAGGGATCCAAACGATGAGCAGACACGAGCTTTTTGTAGGCACACAGACGGGTCAAAAATGAGCTCCCAGAGAGGTTGAAGATGGAAAGGATTGAAAGCAAATGCAGAACATAAATAAAAACTTGTGCTTATGCAAAAATGAACAAATCATTTTTACTGGGGAGGCAGCGGATGATAATACTGGACTTTGGAAGTCCGGGTGACCTCTAAGCCCTGTTTTGCGATAATCTCAGCTGGCCAAGCACTCTGTCTCTCTCAATTTCTTCTATAGAAGCTATTTTGCTCTGTATATAGCTATTGAATATTCTTTGAAGCAGAACCTCAGTAACCCATTTCCTAGTTGAATGCTGTCACCTGAAGGTCATAGCCAGTCATCCATTCCCTTCACCTGACCTGTATCGATAATGAAGAAAAGCCTGCAAAGTTATTCGATAACCAAAGGCAATGCTTTAACATGAGAGAATTGAAGTGCCTGGTCCCTTTAGGTGATCAGGGTAAGATCAAGGGGTCACTTTGGGAGACTTCAGGTCCTGTTGTTCTCCTCCTGACAGTAGCTACGGATGTTAATCCAACAGAGCGAGGTAGGAACGGGACACGTGCGTGCACAGTGACAAATCCCAACTTGAAGCACAGATTTCTATCAAGGGGAGAGGGAGTAATGGAGTGCCAAAACAAAGCGTAACAGCAAGTTCTCCCCCTGCCAACACCTTCGGGTCAAGCCTGGATGACCTTTCTGGAAGATCTGTTTTAAACAGAAGGGTTGGGGCTTAATAAAGGGGCAGCTGGGTGAAACATAGGAACCATTTCTATAAACGTGCTCAGATTAGATCTAAAGCTATGTCAATGAATTTACGACAAGGTCATGGCAGGAATTATTTCATGTCAGGCAGGTGTGTGCGTTTGAGATTTCTGAAGTCCTCTATTTTCCTGAGCAGGACAGCTTGCAGATTTTCAAGGTTTTATTTTTATTTTTTCTCTTCCCTTTAAAAACAAACAAACAAACAAACAAAACCACGCAAAACCAGGAGAACTAATTGTGGTCTACCTCAGCAGCTGCGCCAGGTTCTTTCCCTCTCAAAGATCCTCTAGGTGCAAGTTCCCTCATGAGCTTTCCCCTTCATGCGCATCAGCTTTAGCACCTGTACGGCCACATCCTTTACTGTCCGCTCATCTGCTGGCATGTAATGGTCCCTGCGTTTGTGGTAACACAGGCGTCACTGCAGAGTCTTCGTATCTCGGTCTGTTTGTCTTTGCATGTGTTAATGCTAATTGGGCCTGGAAAAATACTGTCTACGTGCATGCTACTGAATACCTATAAAATATTCATAGTAAGATTGTCAGGTCAGTGTAGCTGGGACCTAAGGTAAGCCAGTCATATCATTTTAAGACTCTGGTAAATATACCAGTGGCTTTTGTTATCTGCTTTGTTTTTTCAAGTGTTAGTTCTACATACGAGATGAGTAAGCCAGACTTTTTGTTTAAGAGTTGCTAAATTATTTCCATAAATCTTATATTGTTGGCTGTTTAAATGATTATGAGCCAAGGTCCCTGGCACTAAAGGCTACACACTACAGTGAAACTTGTTCATGTTTTCTGCGTTTATGAATTTAAATTACGACAGGGTATGTTCTTTCTCTTCTGTCTCATGCTTTTTCTCCTCAGAGCACTCCACTGTGGATATTCACAGATGGGCTAATAATAATTGCAAGGGTTGCCTATTTGTCACCCTGTCATGGGTTGCCAGAGATTCTTTATTTGTGCTATTAAAAGCACACAACTAAAAATCACATTTTAGCTGTTTGATGGTCCTCCTTGAAGGCCTATTTAGTTCCCAGAGAGGAACTGAAAAATCAAGTTTTTAATCCTTGAAAAGAACAGAGAATGAGAAAGAAACTTTCCTGCTTAATTGTAACTGATCTGAATCTGCTTTCTCCAGTCCTGCCAACCCACACCACTTACGCACTGTGTTTCCTTTCTTTCTCCAAGGTAGGATATGAGAGAAGTTGAAGTTGTGACCAAGCAATGAAGAACAAGTAGCACGATGTTCTACCAGTTTGGCGATAGCTTTACCCACGTCACCTATGTGTTACAGAATCTTCTCATTTTGGGCTTTTTTAAAGAAAAGCTTTTTCTTACTTTTGTCAACCAGGTGGCTTTGCTTTTCTTTCTCACACGTTTCCAGCAATTCATCTTCCACCTTCACCATTGAAACAACCATTTGCAAGTCATAATATAGCAGCTATTTCCCAGTGTAAGGGACCAGTGTACCCAGCCATTGTAAAACAAGGTGTAATGATGCATATGTAATCACAGGTAAAACCTGAGTGTGTAGTCCTGGGCGATTCTCCCAAGCAGGACTTACCTGGCAGCCTGTGCTTCACATCGTAGTTTTGTCAAAAATATTCTGAGAGTTTTTCATTGAGTAGAAGTTATGAAAACTTTGCTCTCGTACCTCTGGTGCTGATGGGTGTAGCACCACGCTCATACCCATACGCTAAGCCAGGTTATTAGCTTAGGAAGTGTCTTCAAAAGTACCTGTGCAGCAGTACCCGGTCCCCTCCCTGCCAACACACATCTTCTGTGGCTTTGTTTGGAGCACAAAGAAAGCTTTTGGGGCAGGGAATTTATTTCTCTTTGCGTGCAGTCAGCGCATAGAAAAACGGAGCTGCTCTTGGCTGGAGATGATAGGTCAGGTCATGACAGAAATAGGGAATGCTTACAGTGGCAGCCGATGTTATCCTCCTCCCCTGTGGCTGGACCTTATATAAAGCTTCAAAGCGCCATCTTCCAGGATCCTGTTAAATTATGTACACTTGCTGGAGTTGGCTGTCTGATACTCTCCCTTCCGGTGCTCTCTCTTACAAAATTACTTCCTCTGGGACCTTCTAGTAATAGAAGAAATGGCCAAGATGAAGTGGGAGCGAGCTAATTGGTAGGCATAGGCTACCAAAGCATTGAGTAAAGTAATCCTACTTTATACTGTTTTTCTCAGATCTTGTTTCTGTTATCTAAACTTGCTGCTGTATCTCCAGCTGGAAAACAGAGCTTAGCTTAATGAAGATGCACTTTTCCCATGTTTTACAATTGATCACTCATTATAATAAATATAGACAGCACATTTCGAGAGTTACGTCCCTGTTACAGTCTGCTGTTTGCACTCACGCTAATGTGGCCGTTTCACTTTGGGTTTGCTGTGCACAAGTGATAAAAGCCATTAATGTTTCCCTGGAGTAGCTGATGGGCTCTTTCCTAATTTGTGTGTCCCTTACTGGCATTGGCTGCCTTGAGGTCTGGGACAGGTATTTCTTTATCTTCTGCAAGAGGCATAATGTTATTTACTCTGAACAGTGGAGAATTTTGCTAAGTGTAAAGCCACCAAGGGGACCGAGTTCCCTGTGGGGTTAAGAATAGACAGAATCGCCAGTTAGGGATATCAACCCTGGCAAGCAAAAGAAGTCAAAAGAGAGGTCAGCACCCTCCATCTTNTTTGTGTGTCCCTTACTGGCATTGGCTGCCTTGAGGTCTGGGACAGGTATTTCTTTATCTTCTGCAAGAGGCATAATGTTATTTACTCTGAACAGTGGAGAATTTTGCTAAGTATAAAGCCACCAAGGGGACCGAGTTCCTTGTGGGGTTAAGAATAGACAGACTTATAAAATCTGATTGCCAGTTAGGGATATCAACCCTGACAAGCAAAAGAAGTCAAAAGACAGGTCAGCACCCTCCATCTCACACATGAAAGAAGAAGCAGGTAAATATGGAGCACAGTCCTGTACGCTTAATCCTGAACTGTTTGTTTCACACTGCTGAAAAGCACTACAGCTCACGAGCAGCTGTTCTGGGGCTGCTGACTTCTGCCCCATACCAGGGGACACTCAGCAGACTGTGGCTTCTACTGAAATGCTGATCCCTTATGTAGACCATGAACGGCCTTCATACAAGGTTTTGAGTATGTTATTTCTAAAGTGCCATAACAGGCATTGCTTTTTTTTTTTGGTCTTCCCTTCTGCTGCGTTATGTAAGTTCAACAGACCCGAAAAATGAGGTGGCTGGTCCTTTGCAGACCAAAAAACTATGATTTCTTTTATGGCTGTTAGTCACAGTTATTCTGTTGCACGTGGTTAATAAGTTCAGTAATAACAGACAAACTGCTGATGAATCCTGTGGTGGTTGTCCTTGGTGTATATTTGCTTTTGACATTCAGGATAATCTCAAGCATGTTTTAAATGTCAGGAGAGGAGCTACCGTGAAACGCCAAGACAGTTCATCTCTAGCTTAACTGTTCTATTAATCTCAAATGGTTTAATCCTACTATAATAATCCTTTTCTTCGTCTCATCTTGCTTTTCTGTCCATTGTCCATCAGGAACCACCTTTGCTTAGCAATGGTTATTTTTACATACTTGAAATTTCAGATCCTGGCATCGTTCGTGAGCTGCCCTGTGTGGGCACAGTACTGAGTGTGTGCGCACGTGTGTGTGTGCATGTGTGAGCTGCTCTAACTCACAGAGACACTCAGATGTGAATAACTCACAGTTAGTCTCACAATGGAGGTTGCAGCAGTTTGTACTGGCTAATACAGGACTACTTGTAAGGCTTCCCTAAACCTCAGTTGGCCTGAGGAATCACTGAAGAGTTACCAACGGCAGTGCAGGATTTACCACGCAGCTAAGTATCAGTGTAATGTGCTTTACTGCTGCTTGGCCTGCTGTTCTCCAGCTTATTTCACCATGCTTTCTTGTCGATCTTTTCAAGAAACCTGAGTTTTTGTTCTTCCTTGCTGCTCTCCAGCTCCCAAGATACCATCTGTGTTTTCCCCCGCAAGATGCATGGACAAAGGCGGCATTGGGTTCTGTGTTTCTACAGAGCCTTGTTTATGAAAGCCTGTGTTGTAAAGATGCGTAGTCTCTACTGAAGAAACCTGTGTGTTAGGGATATGATTAGTTTCTGTTGTGAGCAAGGTGGAGCACAGTTGAGGTTTACTTTATTAGCAATAAACCAATATTCGTGCAGTTTTAATATTGTGTAGTCCGTGATATTAGAAGTTGTATCACCCTTTAAGTGTTAAGTTCAAAGGTTTGAGTGCAGCAGATTTTTTCTTTGCTGAAAAGAAACTCACTATTTTAGGCTTAATGGTAAATAGCACTTTTAGCTTTGAATCGGCACTGGGGAAGGGTGATGTATTAAGGCCATCACAAGAGGAAGACGAAAGGAGACCCATGGGTTGAAATGAAAACAGATTTAATAAAATAATAATAACAAACTAGTATTTGTACCAGTACTGATATAAAACACACAAAGTTACACTCAGCCCGTGCAGTGGTGGCCAGCTGTGCGCTCCCAGCGGTGAGTGCCAGATGCCAAACCCTGCGAGCGCCACAGCTCCAGCGAGAGCGTGACGGTCACTGCACAGGGGAGAGCGGCCTCGGGAGCAGAAGGGCGGGCGAGACCCTCCAGGGACGGCAGTCATTGAAGAAGGAGAAGAGGGC
>VZSC01000968.1:0-11902 GCA_013398225.1 Steatornis caripensis | reverse complement strand
CCACCATATTTAAGAGGGACGGAGCAGGGCAAAGGGCTCCTTGTTGCCACGCTGGCACACGTGGCTTCACGCCTGTACGGGACACCTGAGCCTTCTGTTAGCACCTGAGCCAGGCTGGTCTGAAGGCTTAACATCAACACATCGGGCTGTTCACCTCCACCCCTCCACATACTGGACAGCTGTTCACCAGCAGTGTACCACAGAAGCCTACGGCGATTAAGACATGCTACTCCCTTCACTCGGTCTGGGTCACAAAAATATCCCCCACACCACGAGAGAGACCATCACCTCATTTGCCAGAAGCAGTCATATTCCCCGAATAGCCCCAGACAACAGAAAGAGACCCTGAGATTTATGCATGACGTGAACGGGTTAAACGAAATATTTTTAACGCTAGTATTTTTAAAACGCCAGTGGGCTTGCGTTTGTGATTAAGCGAAAAGAGTTCAGAGCAGATCCCAGAAAGCAGTAGGTGCCCGTGACTCACACGCTTCACGGAAAGCGGTGGGTGTCGAGCATCTCTCAGCACAGCACCCATCTCTCTTTCCCCGACATATTTTGGGAAATCAAGTCCCGCCTCATCATCAGTTGCTCAGCAGGAACAGCAGTTAGACTCATCCCTTGCATCTGTGTCAGTTATTCTTTGCCGCATAGCTTCAGTGGTTTAGTTCCTCACCCCCTTCTTTTCTCCCCTGCAAGTGGCAAACATCAACAGTGGAAGAAACAAAAGCAGTATCTCGACCCTTTTCAACGCCAGGTATTTTTCCATGAGCTGCGCCGCGTAACGGGAGGCAGAAGCGTGGTCTGGGATCTGCCCAAAACGCCAACACGCTCCTGAAAAGCCCACAGACCCAAGGCATGCGCAGATATGAAACGTAAACCCAGGTGTCCACCTCTCTGTGGCAACGTCCGGACCCCAGCACATCTCGCTCAGTACCACGCACGCGGAATGTATGCGCATTTCCGCAGAAATACCACGGATAGGCACCTTGGAGAAGGCAGAAGAGCCAAAGGGACTGGAGTGTCTAAATGTCCTCCTCCACACGCAAACGGAAGCGCAGCGCAACACAGCAAGCAGCGCCAGTGCGTGCAGATGGACTTGGAGAGCTGGCATCTCCGTAACCCACAGGTTACATCGGCTGCTTCTACCCGACAAGGATCAGAGAGGTGAATGCGCTCCGTAACCTCTTACCACTGCAGCCAGGCCGCTTCGAGAGGGCAGCTTACAGCCCCTCAACAACTACAGGGACGCTGACACAAGGAGAAAAAAAAAAACAAACAAAACAAACCACTTGCCCTCTTCCTTGCTGCTCTCCCCAGGTCTGCCAAGGATGCCCATCAGCAAAATCACAACGGGCGATTTTACCCATCAGCTCGATTTCGCTGGACTGGGCACTTGCGGGTCGATGAGCTCAGCAGCGCTGGCGGCACCACCCCGGGGCTGCCTGGGGAGGGGGCAAGGACCGAAACCACCGCAAACCCAAGAGTAGCTCGTGAGCTCGGGTTTTATCAACACGGAAAGCAAGCCTCTGCTGGAGAGCAACAAGGGTGATGGCTCAGCGCGCCATTAGCAGAACAGGCGAGCGATTCAGGCGTTCAGTCTGGCGAACCAGAAGTGTTTTTAAAACAACGCGATGCTAAGACAGACGGCCACATCGCTCCGGCTGTGCGTCGCTGCGACAAGCTCCTGAGCAGGGCCAGCGGGGCTGGGTTTTGGTCTCAAGCGAGGCATTTCACCGTGACCTGGGTGCCTCCAGCTGAAGAGCGGTTAAAGGCTGACACGGGGAAAGGTTTCTGCCCCGCAGAGACAAGCCCAGAGCCCCCGCGCGCACCCAACGCGCCAGGGCAGCCATGCTATGAGCATCGATTNTTAAAACAACGCGATGCTAAGACAGACGGCCACATCGCTCCGGCTGTGCGTCGCTGCGACAAGCTCCTGAGCAGGGCCAGCGGGGCTGGGTTTTGGTCTCAAGCGAGGCATTTCACCGTGACCTGGGTGCCTCCAGCTGAAGAGCGGTTAAAGGCTGACACGGGGAAAGGTTTCTGCCCCGCAGAGACAAGCCCAGAGCCCCCAACGCGCACGCACCCAACGCGCCAGGGCAGCCATGCTATGAGCTTCGATGNGGGCTGGGTTTTGGTCTCAAGCGAGGCATTTCACCGTGACCTGGGTGCCTCCAGCTGAAGAGCGGTTAAAGGCTGACACGGGGAAAGGTTTCTGCCCCGCAGAGACAAGCCCAGAGCCCCCGCGCGCACCCAACGCGCCAGGGCAGCCATGCTATGAGCATCGATTCATTCCTTCTGCCGCAGGGCTCTTTGTCCAGGGGAAGGCAGCAGCGCTGCCCAGGCACTCCAGCCAAAGTGGAAACGCGTAGCATCGCCCTGCCTCACCAACTTCTTCCCAAGAACTGAATAGAGCCCAGCACGCCCTCGAGCTCAGGACAACTCCTCTCTTTCCCCAGTACCGCATCTAAATGCATTCCTAGACGAAAACAACTCCTCCGCCGTGTCCCTCGCAGTAACACGGTCCTTGCCAACGCACCGACGAGCGGCGGGATCTGCAAACACTGACCTCTTGCACACACGCGAACAGAATAACTTCTTGCCAAGCCCCTCTCCTTACCTGCAGCTTCAGGGGCTACGGACAAGATGCGCGCGGGTGAAACCGCAGCTCCACAAAGTTTGTAGAATAGAGATGAGGCCATTGGCACCGGATACGCTGCCAGGCTTGGGTGTCTGGATCTTCTCAGATGTCAGAGCTTAAGACGTCCCAAGCGCAGTCTTGGTTTTGAACTCTTAAGACACAGTCGCAGCTCCTTTACCGAACCCCACGCTACACAGCCAATCTTCCCCCTCTCTTCATCCACCGCGTGCGTGAGCGGAAAGCGATGCTAAGCCTCCAGAGCTGTATCCTAACGCCCACAAAAGCCACAGAGTAACGTGAACAAACAAATGCTTGTTTATTGGGAAAGATGCTGATGCCTTTATTTTCCTTTGCTTGGTGCCCTACAAAGCACCCCACAGACGGTATTTCTGGGGTCAACCACCACCTTTCAGACGGTGTTATCGCAGCTGCTGGTTTTAACTCTAGCAGGGTAAGGGAAGGCTAAGTGAAACGGAGAACCGGCCTCCAGAGGCGCGGCGTCTACTACGTACCATCACTATAAAGAGATTAATTGCCAGGGCCCCATGCCCTAGCGCTCTTCATTTTGAAAGAAAATAGATGTGTTGCAAAAGCCCAGAGAGGGTTCGCCATCTCAGAGCCCTGTCGAGTCTACTTCAGCTCTGGTTTTCTTTGGACGTAGCGCCTGGCGGCAAAGGCTTTACAGGTCAAGCAATGCTGTAACAGATGCTCTGTGGCAACCAGCGGTTTGTCTGGATGTCATTCCGTGAAGCTTTATAAAACTATTTGGCTGACGAGGCACGTGCAAGTAGAGAAATCAGCTCATTCCTCCGAAGCCACGGCGGCTTGGCAGAGCTAGCAGGAGTACCGGGGAACTTATTTCCCTCGTCGGAGTCAGCAACAGCCTGCCGGCGTGCGTTCGGGAAGGTGGGCAGAAAGGGGGGTGCCACGATCAGAAAGGCCTCGGCTCTCCAGGGCAGCACAAAGCAGAGCCCCGTCCTTACCCTTCAGAAGGTGTTCAGTAGCTGACCTGACATAAAGCAAAGTTGCTCTTCTCCTGGGTAGAAAAACAAGTGTCACGCCCAAAAGGCTGAGGAGACAGGGTCTGCACGGACACCTGCATTTACTGCTCCGCTGTGCTCTCCTCGCTCAGGATTTAACCACGACAGCGCCTGTTCCCTCCCCCCAAGCAAGCTCCTAGCTGAGCCCCTTCTGCTCTAAGGCTGCCAGCAAAACCCTCCCCTGCAGCCCTCCCGGCCCAGGGCTCCCGGCAGCTGGGGCTCCGTTTCTCACGGCCTCCCGAGAGTTAAAGAAAACAAAAAAGGGCCTCAAACTCAAACAGGGAAAAATGTCGGTATGCAAAATCTGGAGCTGAACCACAAATATGAAGCAAGCGTTTAGTTATTCGAGGCCATGCGACTTAGGAGGTACCTTCAAGACGTTCTGAAAGCTTTTGTGGGTCTCAGCAGCTCAGGCCAGCTACATTTCTGCCCCATTACCAGGGACACGTTCCCACGTTCCTGAAGCACTCTTCGATGCCGCACCCGAAGCCACTGACCTCAGAGATGGTTTAGTTTGCCCGGACTCCAAACGAGCAGCGAACACAAAAGCGACGAGTAGCTGCCAAGAGACGGATCCGTCGTACCCTCTCCCCAAGCTACGCCCGACAGCCGAGGTCCCTGCTGGCAGGGCACAAAGCATTCCCAGCGCCTGCGCCGGAGCCAAGCTCACTGCTTCAGTTGCTTGAAACAGCACTCACAGTCCCCATCCCTGTCCTCATACAGACTTAAGTGATGGTTAAAACCTTAATTCTTGGACAAGGGACCTCAAGCGTAATAGGGGAAACACGAAAAGGAAGAGCAGTTCCTTTCCCCTCCTTGACGTAGCTAGTGCAGGCACGGCACAAGAGAACGGCCCGTAGCAATCCATCAGTTAGTCAAGAAAGGAAGGACTTGGTTGTTGCTTCAGGCTAGGATAACCATCAGTGTCCCCAGCAGAGGAGGGGGAGTTCCTGTCTCCACGCTTCTGCTGCTGGCTGCCTGCACACTCGGGCAGACGTCGTCACCAGCTACCGAAGCCTGGGAGGTCTTTTTTGGGTTCTTTCCTTCCCCCCTCGCCCCCCCTTCTCTCCCAACAAAGAGAGCAGACCCCTTCGGAAGACATATCGTCGTTCCGTAAATTAATGTGTCGAGCAAGCCACGAAGATTCAGCGAGGTAGGCGAGCTGGACGGCTAATGCCTCCCCCACCCTGCCACCAACGGCGAGCGACTCACTGCTGCAGCTATCGCCCCAAGGGCTGGATCTCAGCAAACTGTCTTGTTTTTCCTGGATAAAAGCTGGCACCAGCTGTAGCTGCTTAGGGGCTCCCAGCTTCTCAAGAGAGCATGAAGGAAGTCACCCGGNCACCAGCTACCGAAGCCTAGGAGGTCTTTTTTGGGTTCTTTCCTTCCCCCCTCGCCCCCCCTTCTCTCCCAACAAAGAGAGCAGACCCCTTCGGAAGACGTATCGTCGTTCCGTAAATTAATGTGTCGAGCAAGCCACGAAGATTCAGAGAGGTAGGCGAGCTGGACGGCTAATGCCTCCCCCACCCTGCCACCAACGGCGAGCGACTCACTGCTGCAGCTATCGCCCCAAGGGCTGGATCTCAGCAAACTGTCTTGTTTTTCCTGGATAAAAGCTGGCACCAGCTGTAGCTGCTTAGGGGCTCCCAGCTTCTCAAGAGAGCATGAAGGAAGTCACCCGCCCCAGCCCTCCAGCAGCGTCTAAAAAAATCGCAAGGTCTTCTTGCTCGCAGTAATATCGTCGAAGCGCTACGTCGCCGCTGGCTCCCTCGCTCGGTAACCACGGAGGTCACAGGGAACCCAAAAAGGCTCTCCTTCAATGTACCGGTTTCTCCGTTTAATCCCAGAGAAATGGGATAGCAAAGAGCTATTTTGCGGGAGGAAGGACTGGAAGCAATTTGGCCAACAGAGCAGCCGGCGGCAGGAGCGGGCAGGGAAAGGGAGGTGCGGGTCTCGTGCTGCCCCTCGTCACGCACCGTACTGCTCTACAGATCCACGAGATTCTATCGGAGGAATCACCAGGCACAGGAGGCTGCCAGCAAGACGAAGCAAGGAGGTCCCCTGAGCAGACACCCTCAGCAACCGGGTGACGCTGGGCACGCTTCCGTTAGCGCGGGCAATAATGCGCAGAAGCGACAGGGACGGAAACACCGCTCTCCCCAAGGCCAGCACCCTAAACGAATCGCAGGATGACACCGGGGACAGCGAGCAGGCGTCGCGAGCCGGCGCCTGCCCAGCTGCGGCCCACGCGGGCCATAGGAAAATCCGCCTGAGCGGAACCCCTGCCCCACTCCCAGCTCCCCGTGCGCGGATGCTGCGTGGGCTGGGGGTCACAAGGCCCATCTCCCCGACACCTAGGACCAAATATCCCGGTTGCCATCGCGAGCCACAGGCCCTGCCACGCGGCACGGCCACGCTGCCACAGAGCGGCCGCTGCTCCCGCGCCTCCGAGGCACGCCGGCGGGGAGGCGAGGGGAATTGCTTACATTGGCGCGCCGCGGCAGCTCGGCAGGAGGATGGAGAAAAAGGATACAGTCGCATTCTTCTGGGAAGAGAGAAGTCAGCAAAATCTGACCATTCAGAAGTGGCTGCAGGGAGCGAGAACGAACATTTGTCTTCCAGGCAAAATGTTTGGCTAAAGGTCAGCACAAGCTCGGAGCACTAACGGTTCCGTTCATGCCAAGAACTGACAGAAAAGGCATTTTCCTCCACAGGTTTCCAAAAACCACGGAGTTTTCTATTTCGAGTAAAAGCAACTAACGCCTCTAACAGCCCCTGAAGTCACAAACTGCTAACCAGCACGAAAAAAAAGTACAAAAAAGCTGGACTTTGGGGATGATAAGGACCATATGTGCATTCCAGCAAGGCTTGTAAACTCACTAAGGGGGGGAGGGAGGAGAGAGGAAGGAGGAAGGGGAAAGAGAGACATAATGTGACAAACAAGAACGAAGACCACGCAAATGCAGAGCCCAATGAGAACCAGATGCTCTTCGCTTCTCCGGCCAATCTCCCTCCCGACAGGAGGACGACATGCAGCTAAACCGCCTTTTGATCGCTCGGATGAGGTCGCGGAAATGAAACGGGAGTTGTTACCGAGTGCCAGGCTCCCTGGGTCGGAACGCGGCACTCCTCCCGTTACCCAAAACGGCCCACGATGGATCGCCACTGGCCTGCCTCGTCTTCTGAAGCGCCACAAGCAGCAGAAGGCAGATATATCCCTTCCAGCATCCCCAGCCACCCTCTCTCAGCCAGGCACAACCGAAAAAACTGGGGCATCCTTCACACCAGCCCTGAACAAAAGGTCGAGTTTTTGTTAGAGAACTGAGAACACGGCATCTTAGCAGTTAAAACCAACTCAGATCAGTAGGGCAGAAGCTAACCGGGAGACGGCAGGAAGGCACGTCGCTGTATGGACCTTAGAAATAGTTTTTTTTCCGTTCTCTTGCCCTTTTCCAGCCCTTCTGCCTACACAGTCCCACACCGCCACAGACGGAGATGTAGGCCAGCAGGACAGCGCAGAGGAAAAAACCAACACGAGCCATTTCCTCCTGTATGCCGCTGTCATGCGCTTAGAATAGCACTCAAACAGCTGCATCAGAGCCCATTAAATACGTGGACTCGTCCTTTGCTAAACGCCTTTAGCTGGACACACAGCGCGACATGGGACTTGACACAGAGGAAAGCACGATGCGTGAACTCGGCGACACTCCCAGTTACACTAACGCGGGGGCTGTTCGCAGGGAGATCTCCGGGACACCGATCCGGGGCACGAGAAGGCAGAATGAACACCAAGGCAGGACCAAAGCATCCGACCCCATCGCCACGTTTTCCTCAAACCTTCCTCAGGGTTCCAACTCCCCTCCGGTCAGGGGTGCGAACACACCCAACGCAAAGTACAGGGGTTTTTAGAAACGAAAGCAGCCCACAGGGCTCGCTTAAAGAAATGCAGCAAGGCAGCACTGTTCCAATACCTGAATCAAACGAAGGGCCGCTCCAAAGAAAAAGCGGCACTTCTCCTTGTGAAGCGGCGCAGACACAGCCTAGCAGCGCCGGCTTGCAGTTCCTTAACCCCATGTTTTCTTTCCTGAAAAAGCGTAACCGCGCATCAAAGGCACATTCTGTCAGCTCCCATTCAGCAAGCTCCAGGAGTGAAAGGTGCCCCACATCGTGCTCTGGATAATTCATCAGCCCTGGGACCTACCACCAGGACCTGCGTTAATCGCGTGCCCTGCCTCAGAGGCAGCGGGGGACACCATGGCACAGTGCCGTTGTCTGCACGTTCTCCGAGCAGGGAGAGCTGCGTACAGAAAGGCACGTAACTTCAGATCATTTATTTTACTCCTTCTCTCGAGTTCGGACTAAAGAGTTCAGTGATCACAGTAATCGTCTCCATATGAAAGTCCTAGGACAACGCTGATATACACACACGGTTCCTTCCCTGTCCACGTACCACAGCAGTGAGTACGAACAGGTCGCTAATTAAAAAATAAAAAACCCACCAAACTCATTCAGCTACATGATTTCACACAGCCAGTGCACTGGCAACTTGTGTTGGGCTTGGAGCTACTGAAGAACCTTAAAGGTGGTGGTACACGGGCTCTTTGGGAAACCCCTACCAGGACTTCCGGGGTCCCAACAAGCGCTAGGTACGCACTGGAATTCCGCAGGGGAACTTCACGGGCCCAGCACCAGCAAGGAAGTGGTGATCCCAGCCCAACCGGACTGAAAGAGTGGGCCCACGCCAGCTCCTCTAGAATTCAACTGCCACACGCATTTATGACACTAAGGACATTAAATGAAATGGCAGAGAACACATCGGCGATTTCTACGAGCTCCGCGTTTTTACTCTCTCCAGCAATTCACACACTTGAAGAACGTGGTTCTGACCGAGTAACGAAGACAACAGCAACAAAGCAGGAAAGCCAGATTTTAACATGTTCGTGGTACCGTCTAATTTCCTGAGTGTTAACTCATAGCCCTGGCATCTGCTTAGAGAAGGAAAAGGGAATGTGCGCAGCCCCTTCTCGTACACGAAGCTCTTCTGGGGCATTAATAAGAAAAGGTCAGCCAGCAAAGAATATAGAGGGTTACAAATAACCTTGTTCGCCTCAGCGTGCAGTTTCCAGACTTCGGCAGGTGAACTGAATCTGTGCGCTGAGGACACGGTCAAGGATTACAGAGTCATTTAACTGACAGTTTTGAAACGTTAGTCAGTAGACTTCGAGCTCTCAACTGACTCAACAGCAATAACGTTCCCCACTCGCATTCAGCACGTCTTAGTTATCCCGCCTTTAACGGGGAAAGCCTATACAACTGTTCTCCTACGCAGGACGTAGCTCCAAGGAGCAATTCCCCGTTTCAGCTGACGTACTTCCTTCCCTCCACCTCATTAATTCCAAATTTCTGCGGTTGCCTTCAAAGGCTGTGTTTCGCCTTCCCAAAAATGTTAATTGGCCAGAGCTCTTACGGAGGAAAGCCAATCTGATGTAGGTCCGCTGCACAGTCATAACAGCGGCGTCATTAGGGAGAGATGGGACTAGAAGGCCACCCTACACCAGGGTTTTTACTCTCCGCGTGTTCTGCTGCACCGATCGCCTGCTACAGAGACCGAACATGTCCCGAGTCAATACGCAACGCAAGGCAAAACATTTTTCTCGCACGCAGCCCTGCCAACAGGCACGTTCCCACAGTCCTCTCCACATCCATCACTTGCCAAGGGGCAGGATCAGAAAGGCGTTTGCTGACCACTAGAATCCTGGTGATGCTCCAAGCCGTAAAGAATCCCGGGAGAAGACACCGGCAATTGCCCAACACACACTCAAAAATGTTTGAGCTCCATAAATGCCTAAGAGAGACAGCTAAATAAACATTCGCAGCACCAGAAAGAAAGGATTAACTCTCTCGTCACAAGGAATCCAAGGATGAGCTTTACAGCTGCAGTTGTTGCGCTGTGGCAGAGATAAGCCTTTTACTCCCGAGATCTAAACCAACTCCCATAAACGTGAAGAGTCTCACCCTGCCCCGTACCTATTTCCTGCACCGGAGTTCACCAAGCTGCTCCTCCGCGCACACCGCCAAGGGAAAAGGCTTTCCCCGCGCCCCAGCTGCCCCTGACCAACCACAAGGAACACAACGTCGGAGACGTTACAGAGCTGCAAGCCCCCACCACGGCACGGACCGCCTGCAGCACAGCCCCAGCCAGCACCCAAGCAGAGAAAACATCACTACTTCTCCCTTCCTCCCCCCGGCCCCCTATACATCAGACTCCCGTAACTGCGCACGGCAAAGCACGGGCACCATCAACCTCACCTGCTAATTAATTCGCGACGAGCCCGTATCAGCGAGCAAGTGAAGAGAGCCCAAATTAAGCCAGCTACCTACCACGTGGAACAAGTCAGCCAGAAGGAGCCTTTGCAGACACCGCAGCCAAGGCAGAGCAACCTCGCGCTGCCTCCCTGCCCTGTGCCGGGCCACGGCACGGCAGTTCAAGGGGAATCTTGACGGAGTTGCCAAGCGGCAGCAGCAAGGGACGCCCGCAGCCCCAGCTGTTCTCACCTCATGCTTCAGCAGCTGCAGGTCACCCGCACACAGGGAATAAAAGGAGCGGGTTGCCAGCGAGGCCGAACCCCTCCGAAGGCCCTAGGAAAGCGGAGGCTTTTTCACAGAAGCATTTTCACACCGTTCACAGAGCAGACAGACGGCAATATTGTTTCCTCCCTCCTCCAGACCCCCCGAGTGCTCTCGCCTCCCAGGATGACTCAAGCAGACACCATCACCCTAAAGCAAGAGTGGGATTTTTCCCGCAGGAGACAAGCCTGGGAACACAGCCCGGCAAGGAGGGATTCTTCTCCCAAGTATAGGCAGCGACACCCAATACCAGGGTAAGTTTCTTGGCAGGGATCTATTTCCCAAACACCTCTATCACCGAGGCAGGAATTCCTGGGGAACAAAACAAATAGTTTCATTGGTGCAATCGGGAATAGATCATAAAGGCAGCGAGGCCACACCACAGCTCACCGCACGCACGGGGCTCCGGAGCTGTTCGAGCGCAGCTTCCAGCCCGCGGCCGGATCCCGGCAAGAGGGCGGCAGGTCTGTGCCGGCACGGAGGGCAGGGCGTTCAACGTGCAACCCCCAGCTTGCTAAGACACACACTGAGGTCGCCAGCAGACCCCCAGGTCCTGCCGCATGCCCAGCCCCGGCACATTCCCGGTGGAGCCTGAGCCCGCCTCAGCGCGCGTGCCCCCTCCACAAGCACACGCAGCACTCGCGTGGCTCCTAGGGGTATTCGAGCTTGCAGCTCTCCGCCTCTGCAAGGCTGCGCAAGCTTTCCCACCAGACCAAGCTCAGGCCGCAGCAGGAACTTGCATTTCTGTAGTCACCTCAGCTTTCCTCACTCTCTTTATACAAGCTGGGACGATTTCCTTCACGCAGCTCACTTGGCAGGGAAGCGCTCCTTAGCGGGAAGAGACGCGTATTAGGCCAGTTGCAGAACTCAGTTTCTGAAGGCCACAATTTTATCACCTCGAGCAAAAGCAGCAACTTTGTGCGAGAGATGTCTAGGAGAGAAAAGCTGCAAAGAAGAAAGGACCTGGGAAAGCAGACAGCTCCATGGAATTCAGGATGGAAAGCAGGCACGCAACTCACCTCTATTTTCTTGCACCTTTACCTGTACTCAGGCAGGAACGGCCACCGAGGCAACTGAAAGAACACAGCCTACCTGAGCTGGGGAAAATCCAGGCCTTAACTTCTCAGCAAACCGCAGGAGCACAGACGGACTTGTCGTTTTGAAACTGCTGTGGCTACACGCCCGCCTGACACGAACGCCATGAAAGCGAGCCTGGCAATGACCAAGATGTTTGGTGTCATGAACTAACACTAGTTGTGGCCTCAGCTAAAGCTCGAAGATTACTTTTACCCTTGTGCCTGCGTCCATCTCCTCTCCTCGTTTGCCGGGGCCCATAGTCGCTACCAGGCTTTCCACCAAGACGCTAACAATTCCCAAGCAGGCGGGCTCAGAACAGAGCCCACCGCATGTCCTCGGCTTCAGTCTCCAGGATATTCCTGTTGTCTCCAAGCAAACGCACGCACGGGTTTGCACACCTGAAAACTGCCTGCCAGCTGCCACTGAAGAATAAAAAAGCAGCCACGTAACAGCACGTGTCTGAAAGACGGACGCACGAGCAGCGTTCTTCAGCGGTGGAACTCACCTAGGAAATCAC
>VZSC01000967.1:2994-29774 GCA_013398225.1 Steatornis caripensis | reverse complement strand
GGATGCCGGGGGGGGCGCCCAGGCAGCGCTGGGGCGGGCGTTCAGCATCCGGGGGGCTGCAGCTGGCCGTGCCCCTAAGGGGGTCCTGATCCCCCTGGCCCACGGAGGCTGAGCCTTGTGGTGCGCGGGGCTGGGGCTGCGCCCGGCTGCACCCCCCCACCCCACTGCGAGGGCGTCCACACGCCCCGCGATGAGCGTGGCGGCTCGGCTGCCGTTTTCTCTCCGTTGGTGGTTTTCTCCGCTGTGTCGGCTTTGCAGAGCGGAGCTGAGTGCTGTCCCCGTGGCCAGGGGTGCGGGCCCCCCGTGGGTGCCGTGTCACCCCCGATGGCCTCCAGACGCCTTGGAGGTTTACTTAAATCGGTGCAGGGCTGGCGGCTCCGCTGGCCGTTTGTCACCACAGCAGGGTCCTCATCCTGCCGTGGGGGGGACAGCATGGGTGGGGCTGAGCCCCCCCCCCACCCCGGGCAGGGTCTGCATGGCAGCGGGGGCCGTGTGGCGCTGACCCTGCCGTCCCCGCAGCCGTCCGCAACGACCGGAACAAGAAGAAGAAGGACGTGCCCAAGCCGGAGTGCTCGGAGAGCTACATCATCACGCCCGAGGTGGAGGAGCTCATCGAGAAGGTGCGCAAGGCCCACCAGGAGACCTTCCCCGCCCTCTGCCAGCTCGGCAAATACACTACGGTGAGTGTCGGGGGTGCCGGGGCGCCGGGGAGCACCGCAGCCCCCCCAGCGCCCTCACCCCCCGCCTCCCGCTGCAGAACAACAGCTCGGAGCAGCGGGTCTCCCTGGACATCGACCTGTGGGACAAATTCAGCGAGCTGTCCACCAAGTGCATCATCAAGACGGTGGAGTTTGCCAAGCAGCTCCCCGGCTTCACCACGCTCACCATCGCCGACCAGATCACCCTCCTCAAAGCCGCCTGCCTCGACATCCTGGTGAGAGCGGGGACGGGGACGGGGACGGGGACGGGGACGGGAGGGGACCCCAGGCTGAGCCCCCCCTGCCCTCGCCCCCCCAGATCCTGCGGATCTGCACGCGCTACACGCCGGAGCAGGACACCATGACCTTCTCGGACGGGCTGACGCTGAACCGCACGCAGATGCACAACGCCGGCTTCGGGCCCCTCACCGACCTGGTCTTCGCCTTCGCCAACCAGCTGCTGCCGCTGGAGATGGACGACGCCGAGACGGGGCTGCTCAGCGCCATCTGCCTCATCTGCGGAGGTGGGTGCTGGCGGGGTGGGGGTGCAGGGCTGGGCAACCCACCCAGCGCCCTACGGACCCTTGGCGCTGCCTGCTGTCCTCCCCCGATGGCTGACCAAGACCCCCAGTGGTGCCCTTTGCCATGGCACAGCCACCCCGGTGACCCCCCGGGGCCGTATCCGCACCCATGGTGGGCAAGGGGGGATGACAGGATGCGTGCCGCCCCCCCATAACCGCTGTCCTCCCCGCCCCAGACCGCCAGGACCTGGAGCAGCCCGACAAAGTGGACAAACTGCAGGAGCCGCTGCTGGAGGCGCTGAAGATCTACGTGAGGAAGAGGAGGCCCAACAAGCCCCACATGTTCCCCAAGATGCTCATGAAGATCACGGATCTGCGCAGCATCAGCGCCAAGGGTGAGCGCTGGGGAGGGGGCAGCGTCCCTTGGGCTCGGCATCGTCGGGGGGGTCCAGGTCGCTCATCCTGCCCCAGGGTACGGCGTGCTGCAGAGGGGATACCCGCAGCACCGCATCCTCCAGGGACACTGGGGATGTGGCCGTGTCCCCTTGTCCTCGGCACCCAGGGAGGGGCAGAGCTGGGGGTGCTGGTTTGGGGGTGCCGGCAGTGCCCTGCCCTGCTGACCCCAACCTTTGCCGCAGGCGCCGAGCGGGTGATCACGCTGAAGATGGAGATCCCGGGGTCGATGCCGCCCCTCATCCAGGAGATGCTGGAGAACTCGGAGGGCATGGACACGCTGGGGGGGCAGCCGGGCGGCCCCCGCGCAGGCAGCCTGGGCCCCCCCCCGGGCAGCTGCAGCCCCAGCCTTTCGCCCAGCTCCAACCGCAGCAGCCCGGCCACGCACTCGCCGTGACCTGCGCCCGGTGCGCACCAGGACAGAGCCCGGCACGCCGGCACGCGGCGGGGAGCCCTGCGCCTCAGCCCTGGCTGCAGCCCCCCCCGGGGCGGACTCCTCGGCAGCCGCTCCCCGCCGGCGCAGCCCCGGGACCCCCCCGCCGGAGCAGACCCCGTGGGGAGCCCTGCAGCCCCCGGTCCCCCCCAGCCCCGGGCGAAGTGCGTTGGCTGTCACATTTCAGGGGCGCGGGGGCGCTCGGCCGCGTCCCTGGGGACGCCCTGGCCCCACCAGCACCAGCACACACGGGATCGCGACCACCGAGCCACCCCCAGTCCCAGCCGTCCAGCGGGGAGGACCCGGCCGGACCCCACACGCGGAGGAAGCAGAGTCATTTAAAAGAGAAAAGAAAGCAAAGTATATATATATAAATATCTATAAATATCTATAAATACGTTTTAAAACCTTTGTAAAAGTTTGGAGGGGTTTTTAGGCCTGTGCAGGTGGAGGGGGCACGGCGGGCGCTGCCGGGGTGGGGTGGGGGGGGGCACACAATTTATTATTATTAAATTTTTTTTTGTTGTTGTTGAGATTTTAGTGGTTTTAGAGTCGGGGGGTGCTGGGCAGGCCCTGCCCCGGCCCCCCCGCGGTGGGGGCTGCAGGGGGGGTGCCAGCCCCGGCCTCGTGGGGAGCGGGGCCCGGCCCTGCCGGCACGGGGAGGACGGGGAGGGGGGGACGGGGTGGGGGGGCTGGCTCCAGAATAAAGTTTATTTATTCTAGTGCCCGGCTCATTCTTGCTGCAGGGGCACCGGCGTGAAGGTGGGGGTGCCTGGGGAGGGGGGGCCTGGTTGGGGCTGGGGCACCCCAAGTCCTGGGAGGTTCTTTGCCATGGGGGGGAAGGAGGGGGGTGGGGGGCACCCCAGGAGCCCCTCGTACGCCTTCCCTGCCCTGGGCCATCCCCAAGGGCTGGGTGGGGGCAGAACCCTTTGGGGCCCCCCCCAGCACCCCTAAAGCTCTGCCCTTCCCAGCCCCGACACTGCGGTCATGTGTGCGTGTGCGTGTGCGTGCGTGTGCCCCTGCCAGGGCCAGCCCTGGCGCGCAGAGCACCGATGTGTTCGTGACACCTCTGGCACAGGTTATGGGGGCAGCCCTGGACCCCCCCCGCCATGCTGGGCTGGGGGGGGCAGTGGGCGTCAGGGGTGTCCCTGCTGCTGCGCAGGGATGGGATCTGTTTGTTTTCCTTTTTGTCCGCATTTTTTTTCCAGCAGCTGCCGGGTGAGGCCCATCCGCCGCCCACAACAGGAACCGGGGGCACCAGGGCACGGCACAGCGCGGCCCTGCTGCCGCAGCACGGCGAGGGCTGGGGCAGGGAGAGCCGAAGCCACCCGCTGGGCACCAGCCGGGCTGGGAACGGCCACAGCTCGTGGCAGCGATGGCAGCCCAGGGCCGGCTACACGGTCAGGTCCCCCCGCGGCGGGGGGCCAGTGGGGCAGCATGGCTCCTCCGCATGCCCCGCCGGCTGCCCGGGGGCCGGTCCCCGCTCCTGCGGCCGGTGGCAGCACCCAGCCCGGGGCGGGGGGCCCTTGCGCAGGAGGTGGGTGAGCTCGGCCAGGCTGAGCAGCGCCGAGACCAGCCCCACCACGAAGTAGAAGTGGATGAAGACGGTTTTCTCGGTGGGGCGGGAGACGAAGCAGTCGACGCGGTGCGGGCAGGGCCGCCGGCGGCAGACGAAGAGCGGCTGCACCCTGAAGCCGTAGAGCAGCGCCTGCCCCAGCAGGAAGCCCAGCTCGGCTGCGATGCGTGCCACCACGCTGCCCACATAGAAGGGCTGGAGGCGGCGGGCGCGCTGGCCGGGGGCTCCCCCGCGCCCCGGCTTGGCTGCCTGGTGCACGGCGAAGATGACGAAGAGGGCGGCGGGGGCCGAGAGCACGACGACGTGGAAGACGAGGAAGCGGTAGTGGGAGATGGGGAAGGCGGCGTCGTAGCAGACCGGTTTGCAGCCTGGCTGCTGCGTGTTGCAGACAAACTCCTCCTGCTCGTCCTCGAAGACGTCGCTGCCCACGGTGGCCAGGACCAGGATGCGGAAGAGGAGCATCACCACCAGCCAGAACCGCCCCACCATGGGCGAGTGCTCCTGCACCGCGTCCAGCAGCGAGCTCAAGAAGCCCCACTCACCCATGGCCGCGCTGCGGGAGCAGGGTCAGCGCTGGGAGGACGTCGTGCCCGCGAGGATGGACGCCAGCGGGCAGCACGGCCCCTCCGGCTCACCGTCCTCCACGCCAATCCCAAACACGTCGCACCATCCCTGCTCACAGGAGGGTGCCCAGGCACTGCCAGCCCAGCTCACCCCTGTCACGAGTGTCCCCAGGCACCTGCCGTGCCCCAGAACTTGGTCCCCCAGAGACGGGTCCAAGGACACCCGCTGGGGCAGGACGAGCCAATTCCCCAGCCCTTGTCCCCCCCCAATCCTCCCCACAGCCCCAGTCCGGCGGGGTCAGCCCTGGTACCTGCGGAGGCTGCGGTCCACGGTGTGCTGGTGTGGCTGGCGCCGGCTGTCCAGGGCTGTCCAGGACTGTCCGGTCCCTTGTCCGGCTGCGCTGGGATGACGGTCCCACAGCCACGCCTGGAGTCCTTTTAAAGAGACAGAGCAGTCGCAGGGGCGCCCGGAGGGGAGGGAAGGGCTCGGCTCTGCCGGGGATGGGGGGCGCCTCAAGCGCAAACGCTGCCTGGGTCCCCAGGCCAGCAGCTGCCCGGGGTGCAGGTTGGTGCAGGGGGCGCGACCCCCCACTACAGAAATGCCCCTGTGCCTTGGCCTCCCCAAAGCCCCAGGGCCTGGGGGTACCAAGCCGCAGCATTCAGCCCCCAAAAGGCCCCCCCAGCACTGGCATCGCCTCCCTGGTGCCAGCAGAGCCCGGGTGCATCGGCTGCATTCGACCGTGTTGCGACAGCTCCTGCCCCATGGTCTTGCTGGGGGCTGGGCTCTCCCCCACGGGGCTGGGGCGCCCAGGGATGCTCAGGCCTGGCACCAGCCCTCCCTGCTCTGTGACGCTGTGCCCGGGCTGTCGGCGCTGTGTAGGGTCCCATGGACCATTCTGGGCTGCTCCTGGCTCCAGCACGTGTTGGCAGACGGAGCCGTGTCAGCCGGCGGGAGGCTGTGCTGCCAGGCAGCTGCTTTTCAAAGCACTGTGGTGCTCTGCAAGAAACCGTCCGTGGCATGGCCAGGGCTCCCGCCGCGGCCTGCCCAGCCAGGGTAAGTGCCAGCGGCCTTTGCCTGCGCCTCAGATTGCCTTATTGGTAATGGGAACAGCGCTCTGGCCCACACAGGTCAGCCTCAGGCCCTCCTTGCCCCTCGGGGGCTGCGTGATGCCCACGGTGGGTCAGTGCCCGATGCCCCACGGCTCAGCTCCCCCTCCAGCAGCACTTAGCGTCCCCAAGACTCCAGTCAGGGAGATTTTGTGATGGAGAAAACCCTGCTGCAGATAGTGCGGTGCACTGTGCGTGCGTGCTCCTGCACACACAGCTCTATATATACATCTGGGGTGATGCCGGGGTTACAGGAGCAGCTCCGCAGCCGGCCCGGAGCAGGCCTCACCATTTGCTCTGCGAGTCGTGACGACCGATTCTCCAGGCGCGCTTGCAGCAAGGAGAGCCGTAAATAGCACGGCCCCTCGGCAGGGACGTGCCAGAGACGCTCTCCAGAGCCCGGCAGTGGAAAATCTGACAGCGCTTTCCACACTTGACTGGGTCCCAGCAAAGCACCTCGGTGGCACCGATAGTGCCTGCACCCGATCACTGCACCGCAGCAGCGAGGTGGGGGGCCCTGCACCAGCGTGGGGAGAGGTGAGGGTCGCACCATCCCCTAGTGCCAGGCTGGGAGCCACCGCCAGCTCCCCATCCCTGCCGGCCCCACCGCAAGCCCCGCGCCGCATTTCAGCCACGTGCACGACCCTGAACCCTGACGGGCTGCAGAAACAGAACTCGGGGCAGACGGTTTGCGCCAGCAGCTGCCAAGTGCCACAGCGGTGTTCGCAGGAATTTGGAAAACCTCCGCTGTGGAGCAGAGGCAGCGGTTTTGCAAAGCCATGGTCGCAGCAGTGAGGAACTGGCGCAGGAAACAGTCCTACACACAGAGCAGAGCTTGTGCCAAGACCTCTGCTCCGCCATCCTATTCGTGATGGCGGAGCAGAGGGCTTGGCACAAGCTCTGCAACGGTGATTTCCATAACAATGCCCAAATTGGCTAAATCAGCACTGGAAATAACCTCAGAAATAACGAGCAAGGTTGGATAATGGAGATGACCCATTTTAAACCAGTCCTGGCAGCAGAAGCTGGGAGCTGATGGCCTCTTGCTCCTGAGAAAGCTGGAGCTTCAAGTACTCACCCCGCACAGAGCCAACTCGTGGCTCTGGAGAGCTGGCGCAAGGGAAAACCAAGGGAGCAGGCAGCTGAGGACAACTCCTTTTTATTGAAGAAAGCTTGAGTAAAACCACTTTTACTAGATAAAATATTAAAAAGGACAAGAAATTCAGGACAAGACGACAGACACAGAAAATATTTACATAGACAGAGTCAAGAAATCTCCCTCAGTACTACAGACAAGGCTCTACAAACAGTAGAACAGGATGAGATGAATACTCCAGGGAAGTACTTCCAAGGGGACGGGGAAGATGACGGTTCCCTGCGTCTGCTGAGGAACCCAGGCACTGGAAGGTCTGAGGCCTCGCCTCGCAGGGGAGTGGCATCTGCATTCTCCCGGGCGTGGAGAAGATCTGTGACCCCAGGAGCAGACAGGCAAGAGAAGCTTCGTGCCAGCGAGCAGCCACGGTGCACCGTGGCCTTTTCTAGTGCCAGGTAGGGCAGCGGAGCAGCTCAGCACGGGGGAACCTGCTGCTCTCGAGCACGTGCGCCGGGATGACCGACCGGCTTTCCTGCCAGTTGCCACACATCCTTGGATGGCGAATGCTGTCCCGCATCTGTCCTCTCTGAGCTGGTCTCCCTTGGCTGGCACCACAGAGACGCCCGTCAAGCTCTTCAACAGCACAAGGCGCTGGCAGCCCCCACCTTACCTGAAGATGACCTCTGCGCTGAACTAGCTGCACACGGGGTTTCTTGGCAGCCAGACACAAGATAAAACCACCAGTGCTAGCGCCGTGTGGAGACAAGTCTGCACAAACCTCCACAGCTAAATCTGAGCTTAAAAAACCAAAGGCTAAAGCAGAGCATGGCAGGGGGTTGAGCAATGGGGGCTTGTGCAGACGTAGAGGATGGCAAAGGAGAGAGGAAAACACTCGCATGGAGTTCTGAATGCCTGCGCCTCGCACGTTACGTGTCTGTGGATGCGGAGTTAAAAGCTTATATATCCTATTATTGTTTAAGATGTATAAAGAGGAAGGTATCTATGTGAGAGGGAACTGTGAAAGATTTGCTATGTTCTAAAGCCTACTTTAACGCTAAAATGACCGCAAAGCGTCAAAAGATTCCAGCTAGCTAATGGGGAGGAGGAAGGGGGGAGGCTGTTCCTGTTTAAACAAATCTTAAGTTAATTAAAAAAACCAGAGCCGTATTTGCTTGTAACAAACATTTTCGGAGTAGCTTAAATTCAGTGAAAAGATTTCTTAGTCTGATGACATTCTTCGACGAGAACTTGTCAAGAGCTCTGCTGAAAACTAGGTTCATAAATAATTTGTATCAGCAGTTTAAAATCTTCATAAAAATTCAAAACATCGTAAAAATTCAAAACATATCGTCCTCATCGGAATCCTCCAAGTACTGGACGGGCTTTTTGAGACGTCCAGGCCTGGTCCGGGGCACTGCTGCTATGGGGCTGTCGGCACGAGTGGTTGAATCGACAGTAAAGCTATCGTCATCGTCCAGCTTGGATTTCTGGAGGGAAAGCATAGCCAAGAAGCGAGTCACGAATCCGAGCGTGAGCAGGGAACACAGCGTAAAAGCGCACTGCCGCGTCACGGGTAAGGTGGTTGTTCGGACTGCTGAGACCAAACCAACGACCCGGGGTAAGTCCGTGTGCCCAACGCCCCCTCCCCACACCCAGCAATAAGGACAGGCCTTGCACGGGAGGCTCTACCTCTACCGCGCTTTTTCCACGGAAATGTAACCGACAGCGCGCTCGGCGGTGCCCCCTCAGCTCTAAGGAGCAGCAGAGTACGAACCTTTGCTGCAACTGATTTGGAAGGCTTCGGGCCAGAATCTGAATCCGAATCCGAATCCGAAACCAAACAGCTTGGCTGCCTTTTTCTAACTTTCCACCCCTTGCTTGTGCCAGGCTTGTCACGCATCGCTCCAGCCTCCGGACCCAGGCATCCCACCTTCACCGCTGTCTTGCTGGATTTGGGCGCAGCCTTTTTCTTGGCTAGAATATCCATGATGGACGGCTGGTTATCTGAAACAGAACTCCGCGTTTAAACCCTTGATTTGCTGCCTCTCTCCTCATTCGCAGTTTGCGAGTTACTTCCAACACAAATACGGCTCTGCGCCGCACTGTGAGGTCAGCACACAGGTCGTCTCGTTTTGAAGCGTGGCTTTCTAGAAAGATTGCTGCTCTTTACTGAGATGATGAGAAATGAGGTTGTTCATCTGCTCAGTTCCACTACATTTAGAGGATCAAATTAAAATGTACCCAAAGCCATTCACGGACTATTTCAGATTGAGAAGTCCTGAACTCTCACGGCCACGTGACCGGTCTTATAACTTCAAAACTTCTGCACGGGGAAGGAATGAATCTGCCATCTATGCTAAACAGTTCCTTGTGGAGTTCTGTCTCACCTGTATTTTGACATTTTTTTTTTTAAGAGCATCTCAAAGCACCTCTCCAAGTTAAGCCAAAATGAGCAGGCCATTCCGGAATGACAATAGGCGCTCTCAGAAGTGGAGGAAACGGCTGTTTTGCTGTGAGGTAACATGCTACTTTACTGCTGGGACCAAAACCAGCTAGTGATGGAACATGCAGAACAGCTTTCAAAGTTTGACAAAGACAAAAAAAACCCTGAATCAAATGCTGTAGATTTACGAGGTCGAGCCAGCACTAAATAGATCAAACTACCCCAAAGAAGCTTTTCTTCTTCCTGGGAAGCAAGCAACTGAGTAGCTTTCTTCCCAAAAAGCCATGAAGTAGAACATTGACTGCAAGACACAAATTCCACTCGGATTATTTCTGCCAAGTATTACATAGCGCTGTAGGAAGCATTCACTTTTCCTGTTCCCAAACTCAAATTCACTCCCTTCAAGCATGTCTGAGACGAACTAGAACACAATATGTTTGGAAACAAACTTCTTTAAAAATGACAACAACTAAGGCAGCCTTTGCCACAAACATCCAGTCTTTCCTGAAACAAAAACTCGAGTTACTCACGGCCTCTGAATGCCTAGCAAAATCACTCAAGACTTGTTTCCCATAGGAATAATAATTGTTATCAAAAAACGATCGTACAAAACTTTGCCTTACCCTTAGCGGCACTGGCCTTCTTAGCCGCAGCAGGTTTTTTAGATATGGCCTTACTGCGAGGCGCAGAGACAGAAGGAGCTGCAGGAGCCTGACTCACATTTTCATTGGGAACATCTTGGGCTTGAACTGAATGAAGAAAGCAGAAAATAATCTGAAATAGTCAAATTATCTACTCTGGCTATAAACAGCAGGGCATATAGAAACAATGGCGATTCACTTTTTATAAAGAACAACTATTAAAAACTGGATTAATCACAAACTCAAGTTAGAAACAGACAAGCAGTCTGGTGTACTGAAACCAGCTTGTACCCTAGCATCAAAGATGCTTTGCAAGACCATGTGACTGCCTTTGTCAGTGCTAAGCACCCGTCTGAACACCCAGCACGCTCTCAGGCGATTTTAGGAAAAGCAACGAGGTTTGCAAGGTCGTGTACTCACCAGGGACTATGCTTTGCACTGGCTTCAGCTTGGGAGCTTTAGCTGCTTTTACAGTGGTTTCCCTAGAACACAAAACCCCAAGTATTTTTTTTCAACTTAAGTACACGCTCAGTAGCTGCATCGAAGAAAAAGAGCTATTAATTTCTATATAGCATTAACACTAGAAGCACAACTAATTTCCAGTGTCTGTGTGGAGAAATACTTACGTTGAAGTGGCTCTGCGCTTGGGAGCAGATTTTTTTTCTGAGTTCGTATCCGATCCAGTGTTGCCTTCACTGCTGCCCTGAAATTCGGACTCCTCATCTGAGCTGGAGAGGTTCGCATCTGAGTCTGAACTGATTACGGTCTTGACTTTGGCTGATGAAACGACACAGATGTGTTATTTTACATACTTGGCAATATGCAGCCCAGTTTCTTTTTTCATATTTTAGCTGCAGTTATTAAAAAAATAAAACTCTGAATAAAAATAAGCAGATATTGGGACTGCCAGTGAGAAGACCCTGAATCACAAGTGTGTTCCGTGCTCGCTTAACCAACAACGCATTTGATTTGCCCAGACAGTTGTGGAATTAAAACCAATAACCCTATTTCTCTCATTGCCCATTTCTGCTTTATCCTTGGAAAAGCATTGTGAAAATCTGCTCAAATGGTAGAAATATTTAGTTGTTACATACAAGGAAATAAAGTATTAAAGTATTTCTGACTGAGATCTCGGGCTCTGGGAGCTCTCTAAACTGTCTGTTCAATTTTCTACCCCACAGACTGGCCCTCTTCTGCCTTCGTGTGATCACTTACCAGCTGCCTGGCGAACCACTCTCTCCCTTCGAGGAGGTGCTTCAAAATCAGACCCTGAGTCAGACCCTGAGTCAGACCAAGGGTTTCGTTTCTTCACTTTCTTTAGTGGCTTAAATGGTAGCGTGGCCTGTTTTTTAGCACCTGAAAAATATTGAGAGGGAGGGTGAACCAGCAAACTTCCATGTGTACTTCAAGCTCGGCTTAGAAATACATCACTAAATTCAGAGGATTCTGGCTTAAACATCAAAGACAAATAGCAAGCTGTCCCACTTGACTGTTATCCAGGATCGCCTTCTCACCTAGTTTTTCCAAAAATACTGATCCTAGATGTTACTCATCCCCTTCAGGAAGAGGTCAGATAACCAAATTAACAACCCTTCCCCTTACTTTCCATCGATGGAATGACACATAAAAGCATTTACCTTGCTCAGTATTAAGCTTGAGCGCTAATCTCTGCTTAAGGCCTGAAGACACTTTGTCTCGTGACACGTTTTCTTCTTGATTCTCATCAAAATCACTTTTTTCGGTCTGAAAATACAAGCAGATACCAAACAGACAGCAAGTCAGCTCACACAATTAGAAGAGGCACACAGAGTAACACAGAAAGGAGCTGCTTATTTCAGGTGTACGAACGTTAGCGATACAAGACATCTGAGTGTGAAACACACTGCGTGTAAAATTGATTACAGCCAAGTAAGTCAGACATGATCTGGCCCCAGGTCAGGTGACTTAAAATGCAAAAGCCAATGTTAACAAAAACAGGAACTGTGTCCCCACTCCTGAGCGCTCTTTGGTACTGCCTTTGTGTGCTGATGGTATGGCTCTAGGGCGTGTTGAGGATGCAGAATCGAACAGGGCGGGTTAAAAATAACAGTGCAAGTTATTTGGAAAAACTGTTAGGTGGAACCATCTGTAGGAAAGGAGCAGTATGTCTGGCTTACAGGTCAAAACAGGCGAGGGGATATTTTAATCTTCTTTGTGGCAAATGGCTGAATGGCATCATTTCAGCTAGCCCTATAAAAAGAGTTAAATCTTCTTATCTCCTTGATATCGAGAATAGTAATGGCATTAAGTGACTGAAAGTGTTACCGGAAATGCAAAGGCTGTTCTAGAGAATAGAATTTACTAGCTGCGCTTGCTGCCTGCTAGAGGATTTATAAAATCCCCAAGATACCTAGAACAACCTTACTTGCATCTGCCTTTTCATTTCTAAACTACCAACCCACCTGTGACATCATGATATATGATCTTGCCAAAAGATTTCCCTCTAAGCCATCTCCTGATACGCGAGTGAATCTGTTCTCCTTTAGACTGAGAAGCATGCATTTCCAGTGTTCCCCATGTGCTAAGATTCTGTCTCCCTCCCTGCTGCTTCGTAAGGACAAGTTCAGCTAACGAGAACTTGTGTTTCTTTAGCATTGTATTGAAGAGGATGTGAAGAAAGCTCAAGCATTTGGAATGTTCCTTTTTACCTTTATTTTCTTTTTAGTTCTCTTCTCTGCTTCTGCCTTCATCTCTGCAGTTATGTGAGGAACAACCCTTATGCCATGAGGTGATGGCATTACTTCTGGCAGTTGCGCCTTCTTCACCTTAATTTTCCCTCCTTTCGCTTTTAAAGGTTTACCAGCAAACCCTGCCATCTCATCCTGAAGTTGCTTGGCTTCCACTGCCTGCAGAGGTGAGGATAAAAGAGTACAACCATGAGAATACAAAAGAAACAATGCATTACTGAAAAACCCACCATCACAGGCCTGGCAGTAAAGCACCCTATACTTCCTGATGGACTCCCTGACCCAGAGCAGTGCTACTCCTGTCCAAGCCAGGAAGGCGAAGAAAGTTTTCGTTCTCCTCAATGAGTGCAAGACATGGGAGTTATCATATTTTGTTTCCTTGTCATGAAACAAAAAACTCTGTAAAGAGCTGGTGGATAGGACTACAAGGGAGTCAGTCGTCTGCACTGAATGCTGACATACATCAAGTCCTTCGACAAAGGCAGCAAGGTCTTCCTTCCACAGATCAGAGGGCTTCTTGCACTTAAGGTTTTCCAGCTCCTTTTCCTAAAAGGAATCACAGTTGATAATCATTAGTCACATATTTTAATTCGCCATTTAAAAAAACCCCACAATGCTTTTATAAGAAAAGGAAGGAACATACTTTGTTATCTCTCTGCTTACAGAGCTCATCTTTCTTCTCTTTAGTCAGATACCAAAGGGGCATGTTCAGCAGATAGTTGAAGTCCGGTCCCGTAGCTGCAGCTGATTCTTTGTCACTCTCCTCCTCCTCCACCTCCTCTTCTTCCTGAACATGGATTTAAAGCAAACATTGTCAACAAATATATTGACATACAAGGCTAGGGCTATTAATCAAATTTGGACTCCATCACAGGCACTCCATGTGCTTATGGTGTCCTAGGCTCTTTCTAGAACAATTCAGAAGTGGATAGAGATGAAGTCATGCTTCTTAAATCCTCATCTGCTATCGCAGAGGAATCCATCTGCAAAAACAATTCTCCAGATCTCTTTTGCTCTACTGTATTTGGCCTCTCTGTCTTGATAGTCCCAGATTGTCTCCTCAGGCTACTTAAAACCGTCATCTTCCTCACAGCCCTTACACAACTGTGTCCCACAGGCGGAAGGAAACCATTAAGGAAGAGCAGAAATTGCTGTGGCAAGAGGGCTTGACCCGACAGACTCAAACCCGAATGACGAGATCTCAGTGCCTCTGAGCAAGAGACTGGATTTCCGCTTATGTTTCCTATCACAGACATAACGGACACACAAGCTCTTGAATCCTACAAATTGAAAAGCAACTTGGGCTTCTTCCTATGAACTATGAAGCTCCAGAAGTAGGGGTCAGTTCGGATCCATTTAGAGAGGATGACTGAAGCATTACCTTGTTTTGCGATTCCTTCCAAACCTTCACTGGATCAGATTCGTACCCTCTCTGGATAAGAACTTGAATCAACTCTTTCTTGGGTTTGTTTTCTGTAAACAGACATTTCAGCATTGTCAGTTAGTGCCCACTACCAATCACTGTTAGGAAAGGCAGATGAGCTTTAAATTTCAGATCCCATGGATCTAGCAGCTCAGCATCCTATTGGGCTCTAAAATAGCCTTTCCTCATCAGAGGTGGGACACGTGGAAGAGCCTGAAATAACACCCAAAAAGTTCCTGCTTAGCAGGCGATTTGTCAGGTCAGCGTTGCTCCCGTGCCCGGCAGGAACACCTGCCAGAGCACTGTAAATATTTTTCTTCTTAATTTCCATATATGCATTTCCCCTGCCCTAAGTAATTTTTGAATGTGGGAAAAAAAAAAAAGGTGTGATGGTATCAAAAAGGTTTAACGATAACAAGCAGCCAGGGGAAGGAAAAAAAAAACCAAACCCTGATAGAACTCAAAGGCTTTGGTATAGCTTGCACCTTGTTAGACTTCACCTGGGAAATGTATGCTGTAAGTGTCCCAACCAATGGAAATGCTTCAGCTGGAATTTTTTCCTTTTTAAGAGATCAGAAGCAATCAATCATGAGACACAAATACAAATTAAACCAGCTCTGTCAGCCTTGGAACTGCTTATTACAAAAACCTGAGAAAATGCGTTTCAAGGGAATTATTTCTCTTCGTGAGTAAAGTCAAACAGACACAGGCTGTTGGGATTATTTTGCTGCCTTCAGACACAAACCACAAAGCATCTTATGACACTTTGTCTAGCTGCATCCTCCATGAACGCAAGTGAAATACAGACTGCCTTTTAGGCTGAGGTGGAAAAGTTGATTGAAAAATTTGAATGCTGTGAACAAAGATCTGTTTCTTTTTCTAGCTCATGATTCTCAGATGCTGCTAACTTGAGTATCTTCTAAGTTTGAAACCCCAGTCCACTGAGAACATGAATCAGAATATCTTTGCAGAGGTTTACAAAGATAACACAGAGAGATATGGGTTCTTAAGAAGTATGCGTTTGAACAGAAAACACTACCCCTTTCTAATCCTATCAGTACTTAACTCTTATTCCTACTGAGTCAGAAATAGATAGGAATTTATTGCTAAAGTATTAAAAAAAATCTATTCTCAAAATAGCATCAAACATGCAGTAGGAAAGCTGTATGAGTATCCCGTTTTAACTAATATGTGCATAATGCTCTATAGATCAAGGATACTCTAAAGCATTTTTCCTCTTGTAAGTTACTGGAACAGAAAGATAAGCTCTGGTGTAGTTTGTTAAGAGCCAGTCAGGGGCTGAGGAGGTGCTGACAGAACTGAAGGGAGCACCTAGTTCTTCTATCGGTTCCTTAAACCGAGTAACGAGGAACAATGCATACCGATCACAATTTTGCCGTCTATTTTCTCCAGGATGAAACGAGCCTGGTTGCTCAGCTTTGCAGACTCGGCAGCTAGCATTCCAATGAGCCATTCTTTTCTCAAATTGTAGTACCGGAGCCTGAGTTCAAAGAACTCTTTAAGAATATCCTGGGGAGAGTCGTACTTCTTGAGAAAGCCAACATGGTCAAAAAGAACCTAGGTGAAAGAACACAGGCGTTACGATGATAAAACTGATTTCTGAAACTACTGAAAATTACCTATAACACAGGTGTGACAGTAAAATTGAATTATTAGCCAATAAATTACAAAAACTTAGCAATGATTTAGAAGTTACTTCAGTTTGCAAGCACGACAGCAGAGACAATTTTAGAACGTCAAAGTTCTTGAAAACGTGTAGTAGAGTTAAGTTTACTTGAATCTTAAAGCCATCCGTAGGATAAACATCCTGCACCAAGCTTCACACATTGTCAGAACCCAGACATTCAATGGCGGTGTTGTTGTCACAAAGGTCTCTGAACTGTGTGATTTCAGATCACTCTGACTCCTTCAGGCAAAACCAGACCACTCTGGGCCCATTCCCAAGCCAGTCTCTTGACCTTTTGAAGGTATATTTAGAAAGCTGATTTAAAACCAGTAATAGAAAAATCAAAGTGAATAGGTAGGATACTGCAATACAGTATTTGTTACGTGCAGCAACTGCAGCTGTCCAAACCGTCTTTGAGTTAAACCAAGAATGTTCTCCGGCAGAATCTATTACATACCATGGAGTTGCATGTTAAATTTGTTTGGAGTTTGAAGACCTTATGCAGCCCCACCGCTTTGGCTTCAGCTAGTTTTTCTTCAGTCATCTTCACTATAAACTTCACTGTCGTGTCTGTGTGATACTCCTTATAGTCTGTGATTAGTGGGGGTGTCTTCTCAGTCCCATTTAACATTGGCTCCAGAACTTGCTCTTTGTAAGTCTGAGAAAAGGATCAAAGTCAGACCTGTGTTTTTCTGTAGAGATCAAAAGCTCCAAACCCCACTAATCACGTTTTGCTTTACAGGGCAAACTATACATTCCTAGTGCAAATTCACAGTTTATTACCTGTGTCCATGTTCTGACAGGCAGCTCAGTGATCTCGATGGTTGTGGAATCAAGGATGGACACTTCACCGCTTATCACGTACTGATTAGGTCCCAGCTCATCTATTGTGCCTTTGAAATTCTTGTAACTAGGAAGCTAAGCAGAAAAGAACACTGGATTCAGCTTTGTGTAGATGCTTCTGTTTTTAAGCACTTGCACAAAATGCTCTGATATGTGCTGGATAAACTAACAAGCGAGACGCTTATTTTTAAATACATTATTTACCATTGGCAATGGCTCTTCTCCATCCATCAGACGACGGATATTATTCACAACTTCCCTGACATCAAAGTTGGGGATCTTACAGGACCAGCCAGTACCGATCCCTTCTGCCCCATTTATCAGCACCATTGGAATGATAGGCATATACCACTCTGGCTCCACACGTTGGTTGTCATCATAAAGGAACCTCAGAATACTGTCATCCATTGGTGGGAACACCAACCGTGCTAGAGGGCTAGAACGGAGAAGAGAATTTAAGCCCAAGTACTCATTACAGAACAGTGATCACCATGCAAACAGAACCCCCCAGAAACCAAAACACATCAGTCAGGTTTATTCCTATCAGCCAACCGTAGCCATGCAGCCTGGGTGTCTGTGTTAGGAAACTAGGCTTCTAGAGTAACGCTCAGAACAGAGATGCATCTTCAGCAATTTCACCAATCTCTACAGGTTCCACTGACTATGTGGGACCCTAACCTCATACTTTAAGTATGAAAACGATACATTTAAAGTCTGAGAAAGGCTTCAGTTCTCTGTATACCTACCTGGCCTTAGTACAACCATACAGGTTCTCAAGGAACAGATCTGATCAAGTTCAACCTGAGTGGCCGTCGGGTCACAGAGACTACAGCGCTGTACTTTCAGCTACTAGAACTTCACTCTCCTGACTCAAGTTCATGTTTTATTACTCTACCCAAATGCCTCCCTTTGTTTTTTCTCCCATTTCCATATTCTCTGCTCTGCTTTTCTGTTCTCTGGGATGATAATCAAGTTTACTTATCTGAATCTATGATCAAAATCTCACTTCAATAGTCACTACTCTGAGCACGCGAGTAGTCCAAAGGTTTAAAGGGAAGAAGTAAATTCATTTTTCATTTTAGATGTTGTCAAATTGAGTGCTGTAACACGCTAAGAATATTTAACACAGTAGGAAATCTTTAATGCTGACCTGAGCATTGTAAAGATGTATCGAGGGCTGGCAGAGTCTTTCCCACCGTGCAGCCTGGTGCCAAACTGACCAATAGGCTGTAGCAAGTTGAGGTTGTTACTGCCCACAAAGTTCTGAGCTAAGTTAATAATAGTCATCATCAGCGATGCCTGTGATAAAGGAAGGTTCAAAGCTAAAAATGCAGAATTCTTCACTGAGTGGACAAAGTTAAAGGCAAAATTCACACCAAGACAGAACTGACGTAGAGGATAAACTCAACTAACAAAATACTGGAGGAAACTCTCCCTGAAAGTGCATCCCATGACCCTCTAGTCTGGATGACTAGATATATTCCATATATTACTATCTATCTGTTCTTGAAACCTCCCCAATGAAAAATTCTGTCAGTCGCCCAAGGGAAGCTTATGTTAGTGCTCAACTTCTCCTTACCAAGGTAGAAAACCTATTAACTTCTGCCTAAATCCATCACGCAAACAAAGCTGTTTTTTCTCTGTTCTATTTTTTGAATGAAGTACACACTCCCATAAAGTCTAGGTAGGACAGGCAGACTGACCGATCTCAGGCTAAATTAATATTGAGGCATTAATAGCAGATATACAGCCACTTTGCCTTGGCTGTTATACCAAAACATCTAATCCTGCTTTAGAGGCATCTTAACTGTCAAGACAAAAGCAGGGCTTTTTTGTCTTTCATTTAAAAAGCATTTTGCACAACCAGGTCAAGTTCTTACTTCACCATGATGGTATGAGGACATCTCAGCTACAGAACCAGCCAGCTGAGCAACCTTCACCTCCCGCTTATCATTCCGTTTGAAACATGTGAACAGAACTTTTCTTTGACCTGGCTTCAAACCTGTATATAAAAAAAAAAAAAGCTTGTGATTAAAACATACAATGTGTTTCACCTAGCTTCTGCTCTCTAGAGACTAAGAACTACTTATATCTCTAAAGATGCTACACCAGAAGAGGAAGGTACTTGCAATAATTGACTAAAAAAAAAAAAATCAACACTTAATCCAAAGATTAACAAACCTGGACAGCAGAAAACTGACTTCAGAACACTGACCCTGAAAACCCAGCAGGTTACCCCGATCCTGATATGACATACAAATGCCCATTTATTAAGTTGCGGGGAAGGCACTATGCGGAATCACTATCTTGAAATAACTTACCATCAACCAGTGACGGGATTGATCTTTCATTGTCTGAGTTTGAGAACAGGACTAACTCCTTGTTGATGAAGTCGTTGTATGTCAGGTAACTTGTATTTTTCCCGTATAGGTATTCCTAAGAAAAACAGGTGCAAGATTGCCTTAAATTTAACAAGGTCTAACCTGTTTCTTAGCTCATACTCTGCTAGTTTCACTAAAATGGAAGCTCTGTGTAAGACTAGCTAAACACAGCTCAAGTGCTGACATTCTTAGCATGGCAAAGTGAAACATTGCTTCCCATGATGCAGGCCTGTTTTTTGAGATCTAAAGTCTCCATACAGTCCTGCTCAAGTTATCATTTCCCTATTGATAAAGTAATTTGAAAGATAAGAGTTAAAAATGAAATTAACTGTTGGACAATTGGCAACAAGGATACACTGATAAGATGAGAGAGAAGCGGCTCTGCAAAATCCTGAAACATTTTAACTGCCCCATAATCCAGTGACTGACTCACTGACTCTGAGCTATGTGCAGCTCTAGCATGCCAGAGTGCAGCTGAGAACAGCCCCAGGGAGAGAGAGGAAACCAGTTTCCTTCATGTAGGCAAATCTTGTACCTCCGGCAGACCATGCAGCTTCCTTTGTCTTCTATCCTCCATGAAATTAGTCAGCCACTCCTTTCGCTCTTCTACCTTCTTCTTGCTAAAGGCCTGCATGTTACAAAAAGTCAGTCAGTTCTGGGCCATTCTGTGGTGTGTGCTGTTGGACCACTCGAGTAAGAAGCAAGCATGTGGGAAGAGTTTACGCAGGAGAGTAACGAGATAAACTGGGGGACTTAATAGCTTAAGTGCAATAAAAGGTTCTTGTAGCTAAACATACTAAGAGTGTAGTTTCCGCTAGTCTTTAGGAGACATGCTAGCTGGGTTTAAACATACGTATTTTTAACATCATAATGGAAAACTAAAGCAGATTTCCCTATTAATTAATATTTTCAGGAAAAAACTTATTTTTTTCGCCTTGCCCAAGAGCTCAGAAGACTTAAAGAGTCAAAGTCTACTGAAGGTGATGAAGTTCACAGAAGCGAGGACTGGTTTAATCCACTAGTGAACCATTTTACAAGAAAATCTAGGGGAGAAAGGAGAGGTCTGACTTGGGGAGAACTGCAGCAGAACATGAAGAAAAATGTTACAGGAATATTTACTATTGTGTCTGAAAATGTCAATTGGTTTGTAGTGATTAGTTTGTTCTGAGCTATATTTAAAAACCATCGTTAAAAGGGTACTCTTGGCCTGAGGTCTGTGGACAGATTTGCTTCTACTGGTTAGACTAAAGCCGTAGCCTTGGTAACAAAGAGATTGTCTCAAGCCCAAAGGCCTCTAAGAGCATTTTAAGAGAAAATACACAGCACTCTAAGCAGTAGAATACCAAAGGTAAGTCAGTCAGCAATTAAATCAAGTGTTAGTTACCAGGGTGATCGCAGCATCATCTTCAGGACCAGAATATTTGAAGCCAATTCGATGTTTAGCCATATCTGCAAAGTATTCTTTAGCCTCCTTCGATGTGCTGGTACCCAAACCTGCAGAGGCAGTACTAGTTAACCCTAATAACTTCTTGCTTAAATTAAGTTGCAGCTCAAAGAAAGATTTTGCTATGCCTAGTTTCTGTGATGCAGTATATAGATGTGAAGCATGAAGATGACTTACTGAAAACTTACATTACTTTAAAATAAGATGTAAGGTATCACAAAAATCACAAGAACTGCAGATAAGTGAGCACTTGCACGTTATACTTTTGGATTTCGTCTGTAACTCCTGTAGGTATCTGAAATGATTAACTGCTAATTGGAAATGATTCCTCATCATCCAGCGATTGTTTTGCAGTTGGAAACTTTCTTACTGGTATTAAGCAATTCTGGAGTAAGCACTTGTCTTACAGTGCTAACAGTACGCAAGGACTGTGCTGTGGAAAACAGCACATAAAACTGAGAATAATTGCCTAAGAGGGCTCAAAGAATGGTTACCTACAATATTGTAGATACATTTTGAGAGATTTTATTGAGATTTTATCCAGTTAGAGGTTATGGCTTCTTTACTTTAATATTTTGTAATCAGAGTATCTTAGGAGGGAAGGGACTTGGAGGTCACCTGGTCCAAACCCTTTGTGCAGAAGCAGGGCTAACTGAATTTAGTCATGAATGCTCTTACTTGGATCATTTAATTTTACCATATTAAGTTTTCTACAAACCTTTGTAGTACTTGATTTTCCATGAATTGTAGTTCTGTGTATTGTTTTTCCATTCTTCAAATTCAGGAATGCTGTAGAATGCAACTTCTTCTTTGTTTTTAGAGGCCTACAATGAACAAATATTTTAACTGTGAAATGAGAGGCAGATTTGGACTGGTGGAACCTTCTTCATTCACCTTACCATCTACCTAACCCTTACCTTTATGATTGGAGTAATAAATTCCTCCAAAAAGTTGTGTCTTAGAAGAGATGGCCAGTTGTGATGGATGAAGTTAATCAACAAACCTTTGATGTGCGATCCATCTTGATCCTGATTTAAAGAGGAAAAAAAAGACGTATTAGATCAGGGACATGATGGAAGTAACCATTGTTAATTTAATAGTAAATGATTCTGTAATTCCAGCTAACTGACCCTATTAACTTTCACTTCTAAAAAAGTAACCACGTGTAGTTTAACTACTGAAAATTAAGAAAAACAGAAAAGGAGCATTCTTGGTGAAAATAGGTATCAAGGACTGGTCAAGGACCTTGAAGCAGCAGACTGGAAAGACAGTATTTAGCTATTTGGTGATGCTACTCCCCCCTGTGCTTTATCTGTTTTGGTTTGTGGCTGAAAAGACATTATGACCCACTAAAATATAGAATGATAAAGACAAACAAAATACAGAGAATTAGGTACAACAATGGCAGTGGGAGAAAGGTAGTATTTTCTTCTTTCCTCTGTATTCAAGTGTTGGGTTTTTTTTCCCCTCCCAGTTTTTTTAGTGAACCTAACCTGATCTGTCATAATCATAATCTTTCCGTAGCGAAGACTCTTTAAAGATTCTTGATCTTCATAGTTCTTTTTATATTGTAAACCCACAATCTTGATGATGTTGTTGATTTCAGCATTTTCCATAATCTGGAAAAGATCACATGGAATAAAAACTTGTGTTTCAGACTTAACGTGTAGCTCAAAAAAGTCTAAAAGCATCCCTAAGCGTACCATTGACTGAGCTTTGCCTTGGCAGTGTCATTCTGCTGTTCAGAAACTTACCATTTCTGAACTGAAGTCTAACACTTAAATTATTCTAGATCATTCCAAACATTTTCTAGTCCACAACACAAACACTATCCCTTCAGGCAAAACACCAAACAGGACTTAATCAATATTGCCACTGAACCAGCAAGGCAGGCCGAAGATGAGTGTGGTGGATTCAGGCGTTCAAGGCACTACTCCTATGAGTTACAGTGCTCTGGGTGTTCAGCTGTACTGACTCAGTTAAAACACATTGCATTACACAAAGCACACCGCACCTTCGAACATGTAGACTTATAACGATTTTCCAACTAACCTGCTTATGAGAAGCTTCTCTGACATTGAGTATTTTCCCACGAAGGGGAAACACTCCGTATTTGTCTCTGCCAACCACTCCTAGACCAGAGACAGCCAGTGTTTTGGCTGAGTCTCCCTCAGTCAGGATAAGTGTACAATCTAAAGAATTCTTGCTGCCTAAAAGAAAAAAAAGTCAAGTCAATTTTCTAGTTACGAAGAGAAATCAAAGCCTGCATACTTACAAATCGCGTAAGTATCTTTAACACATACAGGTTTTGTTGCACTGCGCATTGTAAATGGGGATAAACAGCAAATGGGACTGTAAAATAGGGATAAACTATAATTACATGTTTTCTCATCTTTAGGAGACAGTTCTTTCATTTGTCTAATGAACAAGTTTTAACTGTTTTTGAATGAATGGGTTACAAAGGATGTAAATAAAACACTTACCAGCATCATTGGCATCATCCAGTTTAGGAACACCCTTAATCTTAGTGTGTTTCACAGCTGAACATTTCTTATTCAGTTGGCTCTGAGCTTTAAATTTTACCCAGTTTAGGATACTTTCAACAATGCCACAGCCAATTGCCTGCAATACAAAAAATAACCGCAAACAATTGTGGGAAAAGCCTTAACAACGACAGAATTCTAAGTTATATACTTCTTATTTAGTTCATGACATTACTGCAAAAGTATACATTTGCTATATTAAACATAAGATGCAGTTTTACAGACATCTTGATTATCCGTGTGTACCGATACTTACACCCTTAACAAATTTCTCACTCAGTTTACAGGTTGAGCCAAAGTTCTTTGCCTGCAAAGTCATGTTCTCCTTAGTCTGAGAGTCAAAGGTTGGGTTTTCAATTAAGGCATTCACGAAAATCCACATGTGGTTCTTCACCTATAGTTAAATACAACAAGCGTCACACATTACACGGGCTCATCTCAGTAACAGCAGTGCATTCGCCTGTCAGAATCACACAGTGAGGGAAACCACAGTTATCACAATTATCCTAGATGTCTTGGAAGAATTTAGGACAGCCAATGAACATTCACAATGTTGTGATTTGGGATGTCGAGGAATCAGCAGCTCTCAGCCTAAACAGCTATTATCTAACAGATACTGAGTTTTAGTGCTTCTACATTGAGTGATGGTGTTTGATTACAAAATACATCAGCCAAACAGAGAAGGTTGTTAGTTGGCTTAAACTGGACAAGATGAGACGCCTGTAATTAGCAGTTTTATACACACTGTCTGTACAATGGAAATATGTATTATTAATTAATGTAGTAATGCATTAAGCTGTAGTGACAATTTGCAATAATGCAAGACTTGTGTTTTCCACCAGGGAAGTTCTGACATTGTACCTGAAAAGGCTTCACTCCAACTCCATTTTTGTTCTTCTTCTTCACAACATCAATGAGTTTATTCACAAGCTGGTCAGCTACATAATCAACGTGCCTGCCGCCCTAATGGAGAATGGGACCAAAGCTGGTGGTGATTCCATTGGAAGAAAACAGTATGCCTATCTGTTTAAAACTTTAAGCATAGACTTTACAATGTTAAGCGACGAAGTATTTTTTGCTAACGTACATACATTTGAAACTGTCTGAGAACATTCATGATGAAGAACATGGCATTAGCTTCACTAAATAAACCGAAGAAGAGTTACCTTTGTAGTGGCAATGCTGTTGACAAAGCTAACTTGCTGGAAGCCTTTTTCACTTAAAGTCAAACACACTTCCCACCGAGAATTTACTTCCTCGTGGATGACCTTAAGCGCGTTACCAGTTTCGTCTACTTTGTCCTTCAGATAGAGGTCTACATAACTGCGGAATCCTTTCACCTGCACGCAGATGAAAGCGGAGAACTTGTTTATAACAGCTCCTACAAATACTTAATTCGTATCCTCCTGAAAAGTGGGTAGAGGAATTGCTCGTGCACATTTTCCCTTTACTATGTGTAATGACGTAAATTGCTTCAACAAAATCTCACTGTTGAAGTGGCATGAGAAATACAGGCATTACTGTTTCTTTTAAAAGTTCACTTACAGGCAGCCTCTGTCCATTTAGGAAAACTTTGACATCCTTTGTAGACCCAGCAATATCATATGCTCTTCGAGACATTAGTGCTACAATGTCTTTATCAAGAAATGTCATTTTGAATTTTGACAGATCAGGTTGGAAAGTGACGCACGTGTAATCTTCTCCATCGAAATATTTCAGTTTCATTTCACCAGCATTTTGCATGTTGTCTGTCCAGGTCTAAGAAAAGGAGGTTTTGTGAGTTGCAAGGCTAACACACAGGAGCAACTAGATTGGTTTTTAAAACAGATTTAAAGCTGATTGACAAGTTTTAAATGCTTTCAAATTAAAAGAAAAAACCCAGTGGTTAAAAACTAGATTGTGATTATATCTGCTTATTTCATTATTGATTTGAATTATATTCGGCAGTACAGTAACCATGGGCCAAATTTATTCTAATCATGGTGCACGGAATGCAAGTTATGCGTAGACTTTTGGAACAAAAACTTAGGGTCTTATTTGAAAATCTTTGGTATTACCTTACTGAAACGAGAAGTGTTCATACCTGCTTGAATAACTTTTTGTATTCGTTACATGCAGTTTCCACAGTAAATTTATTGCTAAATATGTTGCACAGTTTGGCTCCATAACCATTTCGTCCACCTGGAATTAGAAGGAAAACAGACTTGTGTTGTTACCTTTGTTCAAAACTATCTACAAGAATTCCAGACTAGCAGGAGTTCAGCCACTTCAGCACAATCAAAATACAACTGTCAATAAGCAACGATATCCTACAAACTCAGTACGTGACTACAAACACATATTTAATCGGGATTAGCATTCATAGAGAATTTTCCCTGTTCTCTGTGTTTGTACCATTATTGCTATAAAAGAGAGCGTGGACACTTCTCTCTGATGGACTCAGAACGCTGTTTTCATGTTGCATCAAGGGTCCCCTCACCTCTCTTTAGTTCAGTTCACACACTTAAAATAATCAGGCTGCTCAAAAACGTTAGCGCATATTTGAACGTCTTCCCTACCCGTGACTTTCTTTTCATTGTCATCGTAGTTGCTGGATGTTAGTAGCTGTCCGAATATAAGAGCAGGCACATAGACCTTCTCCACTTTGTGTTCAACAACTGGAATACCTTTGCCATTGTTCCATACACTGATTATGTTATTCTCTCTAGAAGAAAACAAAAGTGTGTTTTTAAGGCCGCAAAGGACTGAGCTATGAAATAAGTACTATACAAAAGCTCCGGAGAAAGGCCACCATTTCATCAAGAGCAAATCTCTGTTAGCAAGTGCAGAAACTGCCAGCAGAGGGAGGACAAGTCAACCGAAAAATGCTCAGACCTGCAGATACTGTCTATGAAATGGACTACCACACATAAAAATCCTCTACCTATGCTCAATGATAGAATAAAAAGGTTGAGAGGAAGAAAAGAGGAAAACGGCCACAACGGAAAACGACAACAACAAAAGCAGTCATTTCACCAGTCAGCACTCAGAGAGCAAGGGACTAAAAGTAAAAGGATTTCACAACTGGTGAATTACATTCGGTCTAACTTGGATCGGCTGCATCACAGAGCCCTCTGACACGACACCAGTTTAGCAGAACAGCATCTGAGTGAGAAAATCTAATGCACTTGAGTTGGGAAGGTAATGAACAAAAATGAAACAAAACTTACACATCAATTGTAACTTTAATGCATGACATGTTTTTATCCCTCTGCTTGTTGTCTGCAGCATTGACTGGAACGGAAAGATTATTGTTATTACACTACACTCTCAATCAAGGCAAAACTATTAACAATAAAGCGTCTTCAGTAGAATGAATGAAAAAATTCAATGCACCGTTACCAATAATCATCTTGGTATACAAATATTTTGCAAGTTGCAAAGACGAGTACTACAGGTTAACATAACAGGGAGAATTTGGGGCTGAATGGAACTCCCCCAAAAGGCTCACTATTAAGTAGCGCTAATGGAAGGACTTTAATATCCGATGTTTCCAAGCGCAATCAACAGACCACGTACTCTGTGAGCACCATCAGCTCACACAACAGACGTTACTCGGTCAACGAGGCAACCAGACGAAAGTATGCTTGGCAAGTTCTTACGTTTAGTTCCAGTTTTTTAGACATTCAGCACCCATTAATGACTTGTCAATCCCTGACTCCGCGGACAGGTCACCTTACCTAGAATCTCATCAAAGATTTTGTACAAGCCAGGCACAAAGGTCACATCTCTGCAGTTAAGGCCGATGCCCTCATCAAAAACCCACATTTGCTGGAAAAAAAAAAAGGCAAGAAATACGTAAGCCCCCAGGCGCACCTCCTCCGCCGTGCCATCGCCTTGGCAAGCAGAGCTTTTGTGCTGTACACACGGACGTTAACCACCTCTCGCCCGCCCCGAGGAGCTCGGGCGGCTTCGCCCCGCGGCCCTTCCCCCCCCGCACCTGGGTGACCAGCTCCACGGAGCCGATGTAGGTGTCGGGCCGGAGCAGGATGTGCTCCAGCTGCGTCTTCTTCTGGTAGATGTGCTCCACCGAGAGCCCCTTCTTGGTGCCGTCGCCCTTGCGCGCCCGTAGGTTCTCGTCCGCCGCCTGCTCGGGGGAGGGAGAGCGGCAGTGAGGGGCAGCGGGACCGGGGAGGTGAACCGGGGGGGCCGAAGGGGATCAAGGG
>VZSC01000966.1:32045-58595 GCA_013398225.1 Steatornis caripensis | reverse complement strand
GGGGGGGGGGGGGGGGTAGGCGGTGCCCGTACACCGGTGGTCCGGTTGGTCCGGTTCCCCCGCTCCGAGGGGAGGACGGGGCGCGTTCCCGCCTCCTGCTGCGAGCCGGTTCCCACAGGCTTTGCTCGTAAAATACCGGTAAATTCCCCGGGCCGCCTCCGGGTGCGTCGGGCGTTCAGCGCCCCCCACGCGTGTCTTCAACACCCCTCCGCGCCCGGGGGAACGTCAGGCAGGCGTCGGGCGGGGGCAGCTCGCCCACAGCCCCTCGCGTCCCCGGCGGTCGAAGCCTTGGCGGCTGCCCCCACCGTCCTGAGGGGCCCCGGCGCGGGGGTTGCTCCCCGCGGGGTGACCGGTACGCCCGCATCGCGGCCCGGCCAGGCCAGCCCACGGTGCTTTTCAGGGCAGTGTCTGACGTGACTGATCAGATATCAAAGATAATTTAATGGCCAGAGCTCCCCGCATCACGCTCCAGCGTAAAACATGCTCATTTTCAGGCTTCTCTGTGCAACAGGCGGAACAGTTTCAATCACTCAGCTCTGCCAGCTGAAATGTTTAGTTCTCCTTTAAAGTAAGCGTAATCTTTGCGTTGTTGCCGCTTGAGAGTAACTCGTTGAAGTCGTGCAATACATAACCTGCAAATCAGATTCCGAGAGTACCTTTCAAGCACTTTTAAATGTTTTAAAGATGGTGGTGAAAGGTTGGCTGGCCTTTGGCCTAAGGTCGCATAACCAAGCAACTTCTGAGCATCCTTGTGAGGAGAGTTAATTATTATTTCTACATGTATGTTTTCATAGTAAGAATTACTGAGGGGCAGACACAGGCGTCTTAGAAACCTGTCCGATTTTTAGTGTTCACAACTTAAATGAGAAGTCAGAATTTCTTGTAGAAGTAAAAGTTTCTTGCAGAAATATCAGTGCTCAGTGACATTACTTTTTAGAGGCGTGAATAGCTCAGAGACCTCACACAGTGCTTTATAGCCAGTAGTTTACCTGAGCAAAGAAAGAATAGTTCTGTGTTTGATTGAGAGTATTAACTGATAAGACAAATCTGCAGCAGAGGCATCAAGCCATTGAATATGTTTGCCACATTTTTTTAAAATAATGCAAGTGGCAAAAGAGCTTTTTGAATGCAAAGGTTTGAAGTTCCTTCAGCGTTAGCAGGAATTAATTGGGAACAAACAGAAGCTTCTGTACGACTAATAGACTGATAGTGTGGTATAAATAAGGGAGCACAGTGGTTTAGATTCCCATGTACTTCCCATGTCATTTTCTATGTATTCCCATAGTACGTCTGTGCTATGTGGTTTGTGAAACCTAATTAAATGCTGTTTTAAAATAAAAGTTTGATAAGGATATTTGGCACTTCGTAAGAAGTCAAGCCAAAAGTTTTCTGAAAAACGTAGATTTTAAGGTTTAGACCTCACTATAGTAATTTCCCTGATTATGTTGTTATACTTTAAAAAAAAAATCCTGCTCCTAGTTTGAACTCTTACGCTGTTATTTTTTTTTACTTTTTGGACTATTTTGACATGCATTTTTCTGATTTGTTGCTGGCTTTGAAGTATGCTGTACTGATAACCCATTTCTAACAAAAGTATAACAAAACATAATTTTAAAGTATGAAGAGTAGACTAGATTGTACCATTCCCTTCATTATAAGAGGGTTTTTCTTCTGGGAACTATAGAATTCATTTTTTCTTGCCCTGAAAGATTTTTGCAGAAAAAAAATACAGAAGCAACCATCATGTAGGGATATAGAATATTGCTGGAGATTGTAAGCTAAGTTGTTGTCTAGTTTTGCTTTTGTTTTGTTTTCTGTCTTTGCTTTGGCCACACTCTGCTTCAGGGGAAATCTCTGGCTCAAAAAAAGATTGTTAGTCTTGCTGCCAATTCTCTTATGCAAACAACTCTCTTAACTCTATGGTGGTATTTTAATAAAAGTTTATGCAATTCATATTTTAACTATAAAAAGTTTTTTTAAACAATTGGAAGTGTGTTAATACAGTTCTAATAAGTTTAACATGCTGCAAGTCCCACTCTTGGCACTGAAATAGTAATAAAATCTCAGTCTTTGTTCCAGGACGTACAGAAAAGCTAGTGTTTCTAGCAGGAGTATATTACTCTGGGTGTAGTTGTTACAAAATACGTAAATGCAATACGTTGTTTGTTGGTTTAAAGAAAAAAAATCACTTTTTTTCCTTCTGCCTCTTGCATTATGATCAGTTATCGGCATCTCCCTATTTGCTTACGCAGCTGTGCTGAAGTGGAATACCCCTCCAAAGCTGGGTAGCTGTCATTGCTGTGTAGGGGTATTAATTCAAACAAAGAATGTAGTGCTGTATTCTTTTTGGTAATTCGTCAGCTCTTCTACCTGAGAAGTTGCATGTGTGATTGGAGACCAGAGCTTCTGTTTAGTGGTATCACTTCCAGATCTTGAAGTCTGTCTGCTGTGAGCAAGTAGGATTAGAAAAATAATATTGAGGGGGAAGGGAAGGTCAGCAGAGGAGAAGGAACAAAGACAGTGAAGTAGCAGTTTCCCTCTCCTGAAGGGACGAGGCTTAAAAGAAGTGAAACAGTCTTGGTATCTTTAGTTCTCTCAAATGGCAATGCTCCATCAAACTGAGGATCTGGGTGATTTAAGCAGTTGTTGTTTGCTCTCCAGGATAGAGAAAGCAAAGAGCACAATGCCTTATACCAGGATTTTAATACAAATACATTACTGTGAAGGTAGAGAGATTTGGCTTCTTCGGATAAGCAGGTGTATGAGGCTGTGGTGGGTGGAAGCAGAGGAAGACGTTTTACAAGAGCGTCTTTGCTCACCCGCTACAAAAAAAAAAAGAAAAAAACTAAAAAAAAAAACCACAAAAGAAAACTTAGTGTCGTTGTGGGGGAGAAAAGTCAAAGAGTTTTTTTAAGTCTGACTAATAATTCAAGAATTATGTAGAAAGAAGGGGGAAGAAAAACCCCAAGAACATTACACACAGAAACAAAACAAAAAAAATACATTCTGTGCTTGAAGACAGCACTGGCCAGATATACTCTGTAATAGGAAACAAATTGGCACAAATTGTGGAAGGAAAAAAAGCTTTCAAGAGAAGCATAGGAAAACTTCTTGTATCTCTAACTACAGTACTTCATACAATGTCCAGATGCAGCAAACACTGCATAGTACATAATGATTCTTTTAAAATACCTGGCATAGTTTTTGCTCATTCTCTGAAGTTCAGAGTTTGGTATTTCTAATGTTTTAGCCTGAGTTTGCGGGTTTCATACCAACAGGCTCTCCTGACCTTCTGGTTTTTTACCTGCATCAGAAACGTAACTTGGACAAACTGCGGTAGGATGCACAGTCACCATCATGAAAAGTGTAATTGCTCATGTAATGTATTTATAACAGGCGTTTAGCTGCTGTGATAATAAGCACTGTACAATCAACAAAATGGTGTAGCGATGCTGTGTGTGCTTTTCAAATTGTACAAAATACGCATCTGAATTGAGACAGAAATAGCAACTTTAGTTAACAGTACAAATGATTCATGCAGGTGACTGAGGAAGACTTCCAGAGTCTTCAAGGTGAAAGCTGGCGGTGTAGGTTTTTCTCTTATAGGGACTTCTTTGGAGATGATGTCGCAGAAGAGTGTTTTACTAGTCCAGGAAAGTGGCATGCACATGGCAACTGCCATGTGTCTCCTTAATGCTGCATGTTTTGAGTTTAGGTCCTGCTGTCTGCCAATTTAAGTGTATCGCTGCATCAGTAATGTCATGTAATAAGCCTGCCATTGGATTGTTTGAATCTTCCTGGGTGCCTTGGCACTGCTGTTAAACTATTTTAAATGCATGTTTTCAAACAATAAATATACATTCAGAGGATTTTTATTAGAACTTGTCATTAGATTAATGAGTTATTAACTCTGTAGAACAGGTTTTGGTTACTTACTGATGACTGATGGGGATTTTAACCAATGTATCAATGCGTGTCTCCATCAGTACCCCAATTTTTTCGATGTTAGATGAACATAGCAGTTCCTGAGATGTCTTGCCCTTCCTCGTGCCCAAGTGAATGGGCGAGCCTTTCAGCAGGAGCAGGGGCACAGCCCTGCACTGATGTGACTCAGGAATCGGCAGACACAGAACCAGCTCAGGGACTGGTTCCTTAATCATCTTAATCTGATTTAACTGCAGGCTGCTGCCAAAAGGAGTGGCGGCACCCTGCCTGCTGCCGCGGGCTGCGTATTCCACCTTAGGTTCAGTTGCTGTGAGGCAAGTACCAGATTTCACCTGTGTATCTCTGCAGTTGGGAAGGGCTGATGTAAGGCATTAATGAAAATTGTCCTGAAATAGAAATTCCTCTGTATTTATCTTCAGTAATTCTTACACTGTTATTCTTGAGCTCTGCCACAGATCTTTCAGGTCATTCAAATCTGTATTCATTATAGAAAACCTAACAACTATACTATTCTGTTCTAACTTGGCCTTGGGTTTAGAGCACCAGTGATTCCCTAAAAATGGGACTTCAGCTACAGTCTACAAAGTTACTTTCCTTCAAGGCACGTTCAGATTTACATCTGTGCTTCCATATGTGTCATTGACTTCTACGATACATCTTGATTTACCAGTTCATGGAAAAAATACTGGTAGTAAAGTGTGAACATGGGAGTCTTTTCATTAAGATCTTAATGATCTGGGAAATTCAGAAAGCAGTTGGAAGTAGGTCTGCTTGGTCCATAGAGCTACCAAGAAAAATCCTCTGTTGTAGAATACTTAAATAGATCCTAAGGGGATTCAAATCACATGTAATATTATACATTTTGTAAATATTATTTTAAAAATTATTAATATTATATAATGTCAAGAATGAAATATAAATATAATTAGGGGAACAATCAGATCAGATTATACACTACTCTGACCCGGGAGGACATACACTGTCGTTCTTAAATGGTGCTATAAGCTTATAGCTAAAAGATTACTCAAGTCTTTGAGATGGTAAAAGTGTTTTGAACATTTAACGGCTGTTTTGAGAATTTGTAAATTATCCAAAAGCTCCCTGGTCCTGACACTTGGAAGTGTTGCTCGGTTGTTACTGAAATCAGTGTCGGCACAGATTAAGTTTCGCCCCCCTTTCCTACCTGTGTATGACAGACGGGGGAATGGCTTGAGGTACCTGTCGTAACAAAAACATAACAAAGAATAACCAGTAAAGAAGCAGCAAGCGTCTCATCTCTTTCCCTTTTGTATCATGCAGTGGCAGGACTTTGACAGTCTCCCATGTGAAGACAGGTGGTGGTGGTGGTGTTCTGGTGTTAGCGTCAAAGTATTAATCTGGTGTTCTGTTGAAAAAGACATCGCGCTCTGTATGGAAAGAAAGAAAGGTACTACTCGGGTGTAAATTGGTATTAAAGATTATATCCTTCTCTCCTCTTTCCTTGTCTGTGAGAACGTAATTTATTTGTTTTAAAGGACAGGCCTCTTCTCCTAGGTCAAGCGAGGTTGCAAAGTGAATTAGTTGTTCGTGCCACTTTAACAGCGTAGGCAGGACTGGTTCTGTTGTGCTGCTGTGGCCTTTGCTGGGTGGAGGGAGACAGGGGTGGTTGAGGCACGTTGCCCCGGGACACAAACTTAACTTTAAATGCCACTTTAAGATAAGTAAAAAGAGTTCCCTAGAAGTGTTAGAGTGGAAAGTAAATTTTCTCAGAAGGAGCTGGCTCTTACTTGATCCAGGGCTGTACAAGGAATGGCTTGCTGTGGCAGTGGTAGCATGGGTTTACTGAGAACTTGTGTATAACTGCACTTGTAATTGTTGTTGTTTATATTCTGGCCACTATTTGAAAAGCAGTATGTTTTGAGAAGTGAAGACTGTTTTGCATAGTGTCTGTTTTTACCACAGCCTGGTGGTATATATGCTGAATATAACAAAATAGCTGAGATACTATGTGAAAGTAGGAATAATCATGGGGATGCTGACATGTGCTGGTGGGAGGAGGGTTCTGAGCGTAGCTCCGCTGTAGGAGAACACTTTTACTTTATTATTTGCTTTTTAAAACAAGAGAATAAACATAGCCTGAGCAGATTGCACCAAAGTCTGACTTAGGAGCAATGCTGAGTGAAGAATTCTGCTCAAAGAAACAAATACATTTTAACTGATAATGCTGAAAAATTGTACGAGTATGATGGTTCATGTTTTGGATTATGCTCCTCTAATGCTGCTTTTTTGTGAAAGATACTTTTAAATAAGGGTAGGGATCTTGCAGGCAAGCAAGACAGTAAGAAAGCAGCATCCTTGAAGACGATGTAGTTCCATCAGATACTAAGGTTTGATACTATAGATTATATTCTTTATTGGTTTTTATATAACATTGCTCTCTTTGTTACGTATGAGTCTTTTGTCGTATTTTTAGTGTAGATATGGCTCCTGTTGTTTCTGCTAAGGGGCTTGCTTTTCTACAGTTTTTCCTTAAGTTGTTAAAAAATGCAGGATTAAGCAGGATATGAGGCTCGGAAAAGTCTTCAGATACACATGTGAAGTAGCAGTGGGTCTGTAGAGACTGCTAAACTGGTAACATTACTAATAGATAAATTACACCAATTCCAATAACATGCCTTACTTGAAATTAATAGAGAAGATACTTTATTAGGCAACTCTGAATTTGGCATAATTATAATTTGTTCTGTTGGGGAAGTCTGCCTCTTCCCTTTTTCTGCTGCTGGATGGTGAGCATGCTTGCTGTGATCCCTTTACCACTAGATGTTGCTATATGAGTGATTGATATAATCTTATCTGATGCTGGGTGGATTAATCTCTTAAGAAAAGGAGGAGATATCGCTGAAACAGTATTCCTGCCTATTCTGAAAGTAGTATTTTGAGACGTTTGCCTGAGACATTTTTAGAATTTATTGGCTCTGTTATATTAGTCATAAAGACTGTTTCTTTCTTGTATACCCAGCAGTACGCTAGTCATTATTTCCAATTAGGCAGGCTTTTCTTTTCATTTGGTCTTGATAGTGAGAAAAAAGGCAACAAAATGTAACTCGGCCAAAAAGGGGTTTGCAGGAACTCTGTTCCATAGCATCTGTGGCTTTTCATTCGATGAAACATGGCAGGGGAAGAAAATTGCTATACATTCCATCACGAGGAATAATCACTTTTCAGGGGAAATTTTTGTCTTTACTTAACTTCGGCTGTTTTTTAAGCATTACCTTTTTGGTGAAGGATTACTTACCTCCTTGGGGCTTTGCTGTGTTTATTCTACACAGAAGTCTACAATTAGAAGAACTCCATCAGGGTGAAGTTATCCTGAGGAAAAAATTCATTGCATGGATTGTGTAAACTCACTAAGACTGAAGTGAAGCTGGAAAGGAATCTACAAGTGAATAAAACAAGAAGTTTGGAATTGGATTTGGAGAATCTGGGCTTGGAAATGCCTCAGGTAAGTCTGTTATAATTTTCTTTGCTTCTGTAAATAATTTTACTTCCTTACTTTAAAAAAAAAAAGGAAAAGTTGAAGAGCAAATTTGACTGGCATTAGCAAGGAGAATTTATAAGAGATTAAATGGTGTGTATTTTTTAGGGTCCCAGTGGTGTCTATGGTGGAAGCTATGTTGCTGCTCTTGGTACTGTATTTGTTCACACAGCAAGATTCAGCCAAGCTGTCGTCTTGATGAGGGTGGATGCCTGGAGAGCAGCCTTTTATTACTGCAGTGATTCACACATCAGCACACTGAATGACTTTCAGCAGTACAGTGTTTCTCCCTTCCCAACCCTCAGGGCGAGTGTGTCTAGAAGAGAAATAGAGGTCTGGAATTAAATGTAGCAGAAAGCCTTGCTGCCCATTCCCTGCATGCCCAGTCATCCTGCATAATGTTTTTTTGCAAAGTTCCACTTCGTTCTCGAGAGATGTAATACTCTTGATTTAGTTGTAATTAATTTTGCTTTTGTTACAGTCTCAGGTGGAAGTTTGAGTTCTAATGGTTCTGAAAACAGTCGACACTGCTTTAGTACAAAACAGTTTGTATTAGGGTGAAGGCCCTGCAAGCGTGTAGTCCCTATTGATACTCACAGATCTTGCCAGTACTCGTTCTCCTCTTCTACAAATGCTAACGTATCCCTAAACTTGGCAAACACATGAGAATTTCAAACCAACAAAAAAGAATGAATGAGCAGTGCTCTTGCAGCTATATGATGAATACAAATGTGTCTTTTGATTGAAGAACTGCATGTTGTTAGCTGCTGTTACAGCATTCTCTGGCTCTGAGAAATGACTTGCCGATCTGTGTAGGTAAAAACCTTCCAGATCTAAGTATAGCACAAGTTCGGAGACTTGGATGAAATGCCAATGCTCTTTATGTTTTGTTGAAGAAAACAATATGCCTTTTTATTGCATGCTTCAAGTGTCACTATCAATTTTGTTGTAGCCCAGCGTGAGTGGAATGGACCCTCCTTTTGGGGACGCCTTTCGGAGCCATGTGTTTTCAGAGCAGACTCTGATGAGCACTGATCTCTTGGCAAGCAGTTCAGATCCAGACTTCATGTATGAACTGGTAGGTCATCTTTCTGTGTGTGTACATAACTTCCTCTCCTTGACTAATACCTGAAGGTCATGTAGTAATAAAGGGGTATTTGTTCAAGAATGCTAGAGGATTATTCATTACTGCTAGCTACTGACTGGGGAAGAGCCTAACTGCTTGTCCAGCAAATGTGATGCTTCCTTAATAGACGCGTGTTAAAGCTGGCCATCAGCAGAGTCTTGATATACAAGTCTGAAATAGAGCTGTGTTGACATTATATAATGGTGCTTGAGACTCTTCCTTACAATCTTTTCTGCAAGAGCAGCTATATGCTACTTCACCCAAGCTGTGGATGCAGGGAAGCAAAATAAAAGTTGACTCAGGAGCTACTTACCCTAGCATTCTTTTTTTTTTCCCCTGCATCAAAGGCGAAAGCTCATAGTTGTTAATTGGTCATATTAGAATGAGGTTTTCCACGGACTGGTAAACTTGAGCCTATTTTCTTAAAGACACAGCAAAGATTGACCTAGGTCAATAGATACTAGAACAGCTTGCCTGGGATGTCTTTCGTATTTTAAACACATGGATATTGGTACTAGTCTAGTTCCTGATGACCAGATGAATTTGCAATAGTGCAAAAAGAATCCAGCGGCATTTGACTTGTATCTTTAGCAATCTCTTCAGAAGGATCTACTGCTGAAGCATGGAAGCTGGACTTCATTCTGACCTTCAAAACAAGCTTTTAGTTGGAAGTCGAGGTATCTTCATATGTTACCACTCTCTTAGACTTCACTGGAATTAAGATCACCATGCTAGATTGAGGACAGGGATGATTGGCACTTTTTTCTGTATTAATTTTTAACTTGTGTCTTATGCACAGGACAGAGAAATGGACTATCAGCAAAGCTCCAGAGACAACTTACTTTCAATGGAGGACTGCAAAGACCTTGAGAACTTAGAGTCTTTTACGGACATCCTGGACAAAGAAGCTGCTCTCACCTCAAAGTGGGAGCAGTGGGACACCTACTGTGAAGACTTAACTAAGTACACTAAATTAACCAGCTGTGACATCTGGGGAACGAAAGAGGTGGATTATCTGGGCCTTGATGACTTTTCAAGCCCATACCAAGATGAAGAGGTGATAAGCAAAACACCAACACTGGCTCAGCTTAACAGTGAGGACTCCCAACCCGTTTCTGATTCACTCTACTACCCTGATTTGCTCTTTAGTGTAAAACAAAACCCTTTAAATTCTTTGTTACCTGGCAAAAAAATTGCAACCAGAGCAGCAGCCCCAGTCTGTTCCTCCAAGAACGTTCAGGCTGAGGCACCTTTGTCGGACTGTGTTCAGAAGGCAAGCAAACCTGCAACTCAGCCTGCTTCCAGTACACAAATCATGGTGAAGACCAATGTGTACAATAATGAAAAGGTGAACATTCATGTTGAATGTAAAGACTATGTTAAAAAGGCAAAAGTAAAGATCAGCCCTTTACCACAGAGCAGACCAGTGCTGAGCCAGACACATGCTGATGCAGCAAAGGAAAACACCTGCTATTGTGGTGCTGTAGCAAAGAGACAAGAAAGAAAAGGAATAGAGTCCCCACATAGTCACAGTACACCTCCTATTTTGCCTTTTAAAGAGACTCAAGAACTGCTTCTCAGTCCGCCCCAGGAAACCCCAGGGCTTATTGTGGGGGAGAGCAGTCTGTCTGCCAGCACATCAGTGTCAGATTCTTCGCAGAAGAAAGAAGAGCACAACTATTCTCTTTTCGTAACAGACAGTTTGGGTGAACAGTCAGCCAAAGGAGACCCTGAGGAAGATGAGGATGATGAGGATGATATTGAAGATGAGGACCATGATGAAGGATTTGGCAGTGAGCACGAGCTGTCTGAAAATGATGACGAGGAAGAAGATTATGAGGATGATAAAGATGATGACATCAGTGATACTTTCTCAGAACCAGGTACCAGCAATGTTGGGCTTTGTTAACATGGAGGTTAATGGATTTGTCTGCCAAGAGGGAAAGAGTGCTTTTTGAATGCTTTATAGTTACAGATGAGCAACGCTGATCTTAAATTACGAACTTTAATCCCAGATTTTCTAAACGCTTTGGAAAATGTAATTAATGAAAACTATACAAGGTCTCTATTGCCCTGTTTCAAAAAAAAATGCATAAACTGTGGTTGTGCAACAAAAATAATAATAGAGAATACAGGAAACATAGCATGTAGAGCAACTATCTGAGATTGTTGTCATCTTTTTTCATGGCTTGATGATAGGACATGCAGAGCTTTCTAGTGCTTCAGTAGGTTGCTGCTTTGAATTTATCCACAGTTGTATCTCTTCATAGCTGGTATGAAATCATAGCCTGAGTGAAATAATTTCACAATTACTTAAGTCCTACTGTAGGTACAGTTTTCCAGAGTCCAAAGAATACCTACCACTGAAACTAACAGAACCGTTTCTTGGTGGTTTTCAGCAGTAACACTTAGTGGGTCTTCAAAGGATACTGAATTCCTCAATTCCGCATGTAGAAATGGAGCCTTAACAACAGAAGTAAGAACTAACCTTCACCTAGAAGGTAACAAAGTGGTAACATTGTGCAAAAATAAAATCTGAACGGAACGGGACAGGACTGTAGCCGAGTATTAGTTTCATTGTAGAAAGTATTATAATATTCACATTTTATAAATGCTTTGTAGTAGAGTATAAGAATTAAGGTATTCAGACATTTGGCAATGTGTAACTTTGGCGGGGGAAAGAAGCTGAAATTTTGCCTTTTTAAAAACAGCAGCTTCCCCAAAGCTTGTCAGTGTTTGTCGTAATGAAGTCTCAAATTAAATTATTTTCTAAGTAGATTTCCTGAGTTGGCATTAAACTTGTTAAGCATAATGCCCTTTATGTTACTTTTACATGTACATAACACATTTTTATTGGCATTTTAAAACCTCTTCCTTCCTTCTGAATTGAACTCCCTCTACGTTGTGGGGCTTTGAGTAGCTATTACAGCTCTGTAATGATTGCTGTACTGCACAGTGCTTTGCAGCCCACAGAGGCATGTTGCACAGAAAGCCTAGTAACCTTGAAAAAGAGATGCCATATTAAAATGCTGGGATTTCAGCTGATGCAATTACATTAACTGTTTGCTGTTTGTTCAAATTTTACCGACAAGCAATTGCTCTCACCTTCTAAATACACCTACGTCGTGCAGTGCAGCCACTGAAGAACTTGGCTTAGACAGGCTTGCTAGAACTTTAAGTGAATGAAGCAATTTGCTTCAAGTGTGGTGATATTAAAAGTCTCACTATATGTTTTGATTGCATTAGAAGGTAATGTCTCCAGGTATTTTAATTATGGCACTCATGTACTTTGTGTTGCTTTTTTACATTTAGAGGAAAGGTAAATACTATGGATACAGTTTCTAAAACCGGGCATGGCACACGAAGATTTAACCTTCCATAGTACTGAAACCAAAACCAGTTGATAAATTTAGAGCGAAGATGTAATTTACTGAAAGGACAAAACCTTACTAGTTATTACTGACCCTCTGATTTATTTTACACACAATTTGCTTTTGTTTATTCTTCTTCACGTATGTTTTTGGAGTGCATGAAGTGCTTTTTTAAAGTGTTAGTGTTGTCTGAGGAAATACTTAGATATAGTGAACTTCAGGAACTTGAAGAAATAACTAAAAATGCGACTGGATGTTGGGCAAGTTTGGGCAACGATGTTTCTATTATCACTGTGATACAGATTTGGCAATTTTGGTGACCTGGAAAGGAAACTTATTATGGGAATTATCAGCCCGGGCCTCTTCTAGCACTTACACTTTTTTTTGCCGTTACTAATATATTTTACATATTTCATTTAATAGAAATATTTGTAAATGACTGATTCTCCCATCAAGTAGTCAGGAGATTCCAGAAATGGGAGATGCAACAACTGATTCAGTTTTCAGTAGCACTGGAGAAGAAATAGCTGCAAGGGGGAAGTGCTACTAGAGACATGGAGATTGTTTAAAGTTGCATTGAACCTATTCTGACCATCAGCTGGGGGAAAAAGACTTGTAAATGGTTTGACAGAAGTCAGTATGATTAAATGGTAAAGAGAAGGGGTTTTCTGGTTTTGTTTTGGTGGGGCTAGTTTTGCTTTTAATCTAGTAAAATGCAGAGTATTGTCTATCCTGTTCTCTGTTTTACTTAATTTAACTCTGATGAATTTAAACCTAAAACCGTAGTAAGGGATGCAAACAAAGATTTTTTGGAGGGAATTGCAAAGGGCTTGAAAGGTAAACGTAAGAACCCTTTCAGATTTCTTAGAAGCCCGCCAAAGAAAGTGAGACTGCTGTATGACCTTTGCTAAGAGGAGAGAATTCAAGGAAGATGAATACAGTGCAGAAAAGCTAAACAGCTTTGTTGCACTCCTGTGTGTTATGGACTAGGATAGGACATTGTGAGCTAGATTATTTTATATAACTTTAAAATGATAGCAAGTCAAGAATTGCAAGGCAGGATGCATTAAGTCAACATAATTTAAGTTGCTAACTTAATTATAGTTCAAGTCAGCAAACAGGAAGTCTTGATTTTAACCTTGTACATTTGTACACATCAGCTCGTAAATGTGTTTTCATCAGTTGGCTTAATTCTGTGTTATCATGAAGATGGGCCAAATTTATACATATCTGTATAATGAGTTACATAGCTTGACATGTTTTTTCAAGTGGAAAGTAAGTGAGTTTTTTAAGAGTATTTTGATACTTACATCAAACAGCATTTGGGTAAAATGGAAGCACAGTTTTAAATATTTATGGTATTTGAAACTGTATTTATGTAAATTGTCCTAATCATTTTGGATATACAAGAAAAAGTGTTTTATAAAGCATGTTTCATTGTTTGAATTGCCTTTAAAATACTGTCTTTTTAATAAACTAAGAGAATCAAAGTAAATGAGTTGATGAAATGATTAGAAACACAACTTCAAAACCGATTTCATCCTTCTGTGCACCTAACTTTTATTCATACTTTGGGTTATGAGGTGAGAGTCAAACCAAAGCAAGAAAGTTTGTTTTTCCTCTTTCAACTGTTTTTTTCAAGTGCAAACAGACTAATGGAATGGACTGTTTTAAAAAGAAGAAAGTGTTCTTTGTGCTACTGTTAAAAGATGAAGCAGAGCTCAAGCGTATGAGGTCAAGGCTTGTTAAGCTTACAGTCTGTTCAGTAGTTGGCTTTTCTTTAAGCTTCATCAGTGTCTGTGATGTTTTGAAATGCATTCTTTTTTAAGTAAATGTAAACTATTCTATAGCATTTTAATACACAAGGTGATGCAGCGGTTTGGATTTTCTTAACCTTGGTGTAGGTTGTCTATTTTCTAAAGCGTACCTAGAATTTTTTAAACTGTGGTTTGTGTTTACACAATTATGGTATAAATATTTGTGTAATGTGAGTAGTGACATTACAGTTTCCACGTACTTCACAAACAATTCATCGTATCAACTGCATCATAATATATACCTCTAAAATATTGTGTAGCTTTACTGTGGATTATTTCTCTTCATCCCACTAAAGGGATGAGGAAGAGATTGAACAGCTTCTGTCCAGATCCCTTCAATCTAGATGGTCTTTTCCTATGGGTTTTAGGTCATTGCCCTGATAACAGAGCCCACTTCCTCTAGTCTAATAGAGATGGGTGGTTTGATTTACTTCCCGAAGGTATTCAAACTCAAGGAAGAGCAGGAGTTGGACTCGATGATCCTAATGGGTCCCTTCCAACTCGGAATATTCTGTGATTGAATAATTTTCCTTTATTAGTCTTTTGCTAATCCATCTTTATTATCTGCTTCTCTTTCAATGCTTTCTGATTAGAGATTAATTAAAATGTGGAGGTGAGTTAGGATTATCTTCCTGCAAATCCATGGAGAAAATTGTAAGGATGGGAGAACGCTCTCAAACAGCTGTTATCTGTGCTGTGCAGTGGTGGGGTTGTGGGGGAGAAGAGCAATAGAGCTTAAGGGGTCAGAGAACATAAAGGGGCTTTCAATGCATAAATAATTTGTCACTTTTCAGTGAAGCACCGTCACTAGCTCACTGTCTATCCCTGGGTTTAAAGCAAGTACCCAGCAGTAGTTGGTGCTGAAAACCAAGTCTATTAGTTAATGTAAAACAGGCCTCATCTGTGGTTTTGCTCTCAACTTGAATACTCAGTCCACTGTTAAAGGGCTAGAAACAGTTTTGTCAACATTATATAATCAGTGCACTGCATCGTTTTAGGGTATGAAAATGATTCTGTGGAGGATTTAAAAGAAATGACTTCAATATCCTCTCGGAAAAGAGGCAAGCGAAGATACTTCTGGGAGTACAGCGAGCAACTAACACCATCGCAACAAGAAAGAATGCTGAGGCCATCGGAGTGGAATCGAGATACATTACCGAGTAACATGTATCAGAAGAACGGTCTCCATCATGGTAAGAATAGAGTCCTAGTTACAAGTGAATGTCTTTCATTCTGATGCCTTCAGTAGCCAAACTCCCATACTTGCAAGTGCCGAGAAGTTGTGTTTTGGCCGCGCTGTAAGTCTGTTGCTCAATTAGCAGAGTTCTGCACAGTGTCCAAGGAGGGCACAGTGAACACACAGTAGTAACTTTCAGTGTGGTTTCTTCCAGAGGAAGGTGGATGAATTGAGAATTGTAACTTCCAAGGGCTTTCAGGGGAAACCCCAAGAGTTCAGAATTTTCTCAGTGTGATACTGTAAACATACTGGATGGGTCGCTTGACTGATATTTGCTCCTCGTAGCTGTTAAGTTGCAGTCTTGCTTGTGTTGGAAGAGAGCTGGAAGTGATCCGAGACGCAAAGTTCACATTAACTTTGAATTAATGGACAGGCAATAAGGTGTAACTGTCTCTTTTTGCTCCTCCCTACTGTTTCTCCCACCCATGTGAATGCAGCACAGTGAAGCAGTTACTCTTCTGTGAATAAACTATTTCTTTAAAATACTCTCTTAGAAATTTAAACCAATTGGTCTAATAACTGTGGTTTATTCCTGCAACTTTTTCGTTAGCAATTTGCTGTACCACACACGACTAACATCACCCAGAATAAACAACTCTTAGGAGTAACGTTTGTTTTCTTGTCACAGGACCTCTTTGGTAGGCTGCTCCATTTGATTTTTGGCTTTGAAGGAGAAAATGAAACCAGCTTCCCTAGTTGTAATGTTAAGGTTCCCTTACAGTTGAAAATTACTGTCTTTAACAAGGCAGTTTACCTTCTGTTAAACCAAAAGATTGTTGTTGTTGTTACTGCTTGTAAATTTATTCAGGGAAGAAAATATTTATTTTTTAAAATCTCCTTAGTTTTTATATGCTTATTTATCTTGTAGTGAAATATCAGTACGTAAAGTCCCTATCACTGCTCCTTCTTATGTATTCGTTATTAAACAACAAATAACGAAACACACCTTGAGAACTCAGTCCCGCCAGGCACTTGGAGGAGCAACTCAGGTGCGTATGGAAGAGATTTGTAGGATCAAACACTACTTAACAGCCAGAAGTTACAGAATATAAAACATGCAGGATTTTTTTATTTTAATATACAGACATGTACCAAGGTCATCTACTACATCAGACAACTCATGCTAAATTATCAGCTATCTAATAAATATTTCTGGAGCAAGTTTTGTTAGTTTTATTAACATTTTCATGCAAGCGTCTCTAACAACTAACATTTTTAATAGAAATCCAGAAAAAGACAAATAGCGGTGGCAAAGAATTGTAAGGAATAAAGATTTTTGTCTTGAATATGTGAATCTCCTCAGGAAAACTAGGCCTTAAATAACTTCAAATACATATAAAATGGATTAACTAGAGTTTATGTGGAAGATCTAAGCTTAGTATCACTGAAGATTGTTTCAGTACAAGACATCGACACTCTTAATACAGAATTTTAGCAATAAGATTATTTAGGAATGTCATCATGTCATCAACTTGAGTGTGCAAGAGGATATATTGGCTAAACACATGAGTTAGCAAAGTACAGTCGGGGCAAAACAGCTGGATTGGAACTTGTGACATAGATTTTTCAGCATAGTTGTGTGTATACTGTCTGTCACATCCAGTAGCCTGGCCAGCAGTGTTTGCTGTTGTCTGATCTGGATACAGTATGAATTGTACAAAGCAATTTGTCTGGAAATGCTCGTTCTATTGTGAAAGGCCATAGGGATCACATGATTCCTGTGCATTCTCTTGTAACGAACAAAGCAACTTAAACTGCACCCAAAAAAATACATATTTACGAATGTTTTTTTGTGGATATGTGTATGCATTGTGTCACTTCCCAACCCAAATTTCTGCATATTTAAAACAGGAAAATATGCAGCAAAGAAGTCACGGAGGACTGATGTAGAAGACCTGACTCCCAACCCCAGAAAACTTCTACAGATTGGTAATGAACTGAGGAAGCTGAATAAGGTGATCAGTGACCTGACACCAGTCAGTGAACTTCCCTTAACTGCCAGACCGAGGTCAAGAAAAGAAAAGAACAAGTTGGCTTCCAGGTATATATTAGACAACACTACACGGATGAGTAAATTTGGATTACTACAACCATACAATTAAGCTTTAACTAATTTTTGCCTCAAGAGATCCTGCTTCATTGCAGCAGTTCCTGCAATGGGTTAATTATCACTTTATCAAAAAGCAGGGCAACTGGCATTTGGACATGTAGTTTGCCTGTTCCCTAGATAACAATGTATTTCCACTGGAAGCTGGCTTACTTAGCTGCAGGGAAAATGATTGATACAGTAATAAAATCCACACAAGTGTGAAATGTAAACAAATACAGGTAAGCAGAGTGCTTTCAGTGACAGCGAGTGAGTAGATAGATGATTTTGTACATCAGAGCACTGGGAGTATTGGTTGATAAGTTTGTGTGGCAAACAAACAGATGCTCTTAGTATTCTGGCATTTTTGTTAGTGTTCTAATTCTTCCCCTCTTCTTACTATAGGGCTTGTAGACTAAAAAAGAAAGCCCAGTATGAAGCCAATAAAGTAAAACTCTGGGGTCTCAACACGGAATATGGTAAATACAACTCTTCACATCTTAATTTTTCTTTTGTTCAGACAAGTCTGTGTATTGCACCATCATGTAACCTGGGTCATACCTAGCAGTTTATAGAGAAAACAGGGTTGGTACAAACCCAACAATTTTGTTGGTACAAAAACAGTCCAGTCCATAAAGTGTACATAAATTGGGTTACCTGCAGTGTTGAGCTACTTTACATACGTAAATTATGTAAATGTATGCACGTAATGTAAATATTTTTGAAAGTTTGTTTACGGATATAAACCATTACATCTTATTTTTACAGTAAGTGTGATTTGACACCTTTGACACACAGGTAACTGTGTGGCCAACTGTGGGTCTCTGTTGCTCCAGGGGAATGTGCTGTAAATCTAATTCAGGTTTTTCTTCTTTGCAGATAATTTACTGTTTGTGATCAACTCCATTAAACAAGAAATAGTTAATCGGGTGCAGGTACCTAAAGATGACAGAGGAGTCAACATGGAACAAAGGTTGAACGTACTTATTAAAGACACTCTTGGTAAGCAGTAAATTTAATGTATTTGCATGTATGTGTAGAGATATATAACGTATGATAACGTTAGATTGCAAACAAATTTCTGGAATAGAGAAAAGAAAGAAGCGCTTCCTAATTTCAGTTCTCTATGCCTTTTGGTTGGTTACTGACCAAAGTGCTCATTGGCTTTGTAGTGCTTACAATGGTGCAATGAATAGTAACCTTACAGCACGTTTTCTTACCCTCCTGTTTCAGGATTACCTGTAGCTGGACAGACATCAGAATTTGTTAATCAGGTTTTAGAGAAGACTGCAGAAGGAGACCCCACCGGTGGCCTTGTAGGGCTACGAATACCAATGTCAAAAGTTTAAGACATGACTTCAGCTGTTCTCATCGGTCAGATTCTACTTGTGTTGTCAAGTACTTAATTGTAAATTGCATTCTGGTCTGCACGTCAGTTTAGCATTATGTAAACACTTACAATTAGGTTCCATTGTTTTTAAATAACAATGTAGTAAAACAAATCAAAGCATGACATAAAATGCTTAATAGCATTTTTGGAGCATAAACCAGATAGTTTCAAAGCTGCTTTAAGCTTAAATACAGAGATGAGGATTCTATTAAAATTAAAGTTGTCTAGGACCAGAAAATATCACTTTTGTTTTAGAAGCAAAAACATGTTTTTGCTAGCAAAGATTTTTAGCATATGCCAGACATTGATTGTGACAGGTTTATGCTCCACATAAAATAAGAGGAAGCGTTTTTTTGGTAAAGCTGTCAATTTAGGGAGTTTTTTGGTCTTTTTTTTTAATAATTTGATTTTCTTTTGTTGTTCTTAAAAAACAGTAAGCTTTCTTTGCAATCATTAACTTGTACATAGCACACGTGGCATTAGAGCTAGTGTGCCATATAAAACTTTAATTTTCTGAGCTTAATATAGTATTTAAATGTCTGTGCAAGCAAGAGAAAAAAGTATATTCTTTGTGCCTTGTATTTTGGAGGGAGAGCTATAAGCTGGTAAAGTTTGGTATGAAGAAAACCCTGAGGGGAAAAACCAAGATGTATAGATGGTAAGATTATAGGTTTTAATGTATTTGTTCCAGCTCTTAAATTTTTTGAATGTATATAGGAATATGTTGAAAATGTAGATATATGCCACAGAGTCTATGTATTGTATAAAAGATGGCTCTAGAAAACTCAATTTCGGTACTTTGGCCGGAAGAAAACAAATACTTGCACATTAATGCGATTGTTTATTTTTGTACCAAAGACAAATGCAACTGATATGGCAAACTGCCAGTCTAAGTAAAGTTTTGCACAGCTTATATGATACTGTACTGAATGTAAAAACAAATGAAAAAAGAAAAAAAATTAAAGGTCAGGGTTAGGGATCTTACTGAACTGTGAATTTTTTTGTTTGGGTCCAATTATCTACAGAAGGAGCATTCATACATAACAATATTATTTTGCTGTTCTTGTAGTTCGCTTCCATGGTAGATAAGTTGGTGGCCGTCTTGGAGTCTTTAAATCTTTTTTCTCTGCACTTACTGTAGGAGATTTTAATATATTTGGATTTTAGTAAGCTATTGGTAAAATAGTTTTCAACTTTGAGAATTTAAAAAAAATATTTAGCTTGTTGTAGTATACTTCCACCAAACAACCAAAATAAAATTATTTTTATTGTAATGTGTATATATGTAAAGAGAAAAAAGAGCTACAAATATCTAATTCCTTAGTTGCCACTTTTCCAGTTGATGTATTATTATGCATGTGATGTTTCCAAGGATCAACACAGGCTTCAAACAAAAGAAAAAAAAATTTATAGACTTTTATATTTTTGTACAGGTATTTCGAAACTAGCTTCTTCAAACTTATATGTGACTTATTCTTGTTAATTCAGTAGTTTCTATGATTGAGGAATATTAACACACAGTTCTTATTTGCTCTTCTGCTAATAAGAGTTGGCTTTGTAGTCAGTGTTAACGTACAGATTAAAAGCTTTAGCCTTTGATGAGAAAGTCCTTTATCTTAAGGCAAGATCATTCTCTGGTTTCATGGACCGCCCCCCCACCCCTTTTCCTCCCTGTTCTTTCTCTCCCTATTTAAAGATGACGAAACACTGTTTACTGAAAATAGAAATACCAAATATTTTCAAATGTAGCTGCTGAAAAAGAAATGCAAAAGTCCATGAAGGCTTTCTCCCCACTCCCTTTGGGGAATTTCTCTGCTTCATTTCTAGTTCGTCTAAGTTTGTTTGTACTGTGATTCGTTTTTGTTTATGAGTAGATTATTTTTATATCCAAGCCTGTAGTATATAAAAAAAAAAGTCTGAATCGGTAATAGCGCAGTAAGAGTGGGCGATGAAGGTGGCACTCCTGCCACGTACTTGTGAGTGTGCACACAGCTTACTTTGTATCTAAATACTTTGGAAAACTCAAAAAAGGGAGGAGGAGGCCAAAATACCACTACTGAGCTGTACAGTGAGTCTTTCCTACAAGAGGCTGAACAAATACGCAGGGCAATTTAGGCAAAACTTTGTAAATCCACTTAAGACTTGCAAAATCTGAGTGGAATGTGGGTGGTTTTGTTTCAGGTGGGGTTTCTTCTTGTTGTTAGGGTGTGGTGAGAGTTGGCTGCTGCTTTACACAGTGGGTCGGATGTATTCCTGTTGTAATTATTGCCGATGTTGCATTTATTCTGGAGATGCATACGGCTCATAAAACCCCGACAAGGAATGTCTCTTGGGAAGTTAAGGCCATGTCTGTACCAGAGATTTGAATACTGTTGTTCCTTTCTGATGAATGGTGTTAACGCACTGCTCGGATACGAGAGGTCCTTATGCTGTATCCAAACTGTGTAGACAAGGCAGCATTTCTAAACATTAAAAAGAGCAGTTTTGCAATCAGGTAAAAAACTTGCATGACAAATTAAACTGACAAGGTATTAAAAAGCCCCTTTTTTACTGCTCAGAAATACTGGGCAAATACAACTTTATAGCTTTTTATTTTTGTCTGAAAACCAGAATATGATTTTGGTCTAGCATTTCAAAGTAGACTTTGAATCTTTAGTGAATTCCATACCCTTGCATTTCAGTGTTTTCTATGTATTATTTTAAGTTAAAGCTTTCAAATAGTTGAGCTTTTTAATGTTGACACTTTATTTTGTACCTATTTATATGTATGTATATCTTAGAAAAGCACTTTGTTTAAAAAAAAAAAAAAGAAACTGCATTTTATATGATTCCTGCCACTTGCTGCTAACTCTGGGCTGGTCAGAATGCTGCAGCGATACTTGATATAAATAAAACCTGGCAGTAAAATGTAGAGTAAAGATAAGACCTTTTGCTGGTTTAACTTTATCATAAAGGTGACATAGGCAAGCTGTGCAGCTTTACATTTTAACCAGGGGACTCTGTGGCATTTAAACCGTCTAGAAATGGTTGTACTTTAATGCCAGTAACAATCTGCTTCCTCTAGTGTCATTAAAATATATACATTTAGTGTATACTTATCACAAACAAAACTCTTATAAGGGTATAAAAACCAACAAATGTACATGTTCTGTTTTTTGGCAATTGTGGCATGCATTTTTGGGTGATCTTTAGAGAAGACCATTTTCTAAAGATTTTCAGTGTTCATACATGGTATGTGGATCTTAATGGAGTCCTGGATTTTTTTGTTTGTTTTTGAGTGTAGGCATTGTGAATATTCACTTTTAATCCTATATCCAAAAACAATTATACATTTTTGATTTAATACAAACAAAAGCTCTTCCTTTTTCTGATACACTGGATTCTCTAGACTTTGTTTCCGTATTAAAAGCATGCTGTCATAACTGCTCTTGTTGAGATCTCGTCAGTCTGAACTTAGGTGCCACACTTTGAATTGATGGACTGCTTGTTCTACTGTACCATGTATGATTCTTGTCCTTTCCTACTTCCTTCATGACAGATGATGATGTGGCTTTATATTGTGCCTTAATTGTACATCTAGAACTAAGTGTTTTTCATTCCNTGACCCAGAAGGATCTCCCAGGCACTCTCTGTATTGCCAAATACCGCATGCTTATATGCTTTGTCATGTATTTATGAAGCGCAACCAGCTGATTTTTTTCTTTTCCCCTTAATTTCAGCCAATTCTTCACGAACCATCCTGGAAGCTAATGAGGAATTTAAGTCCATGTCTGGAACAATTCAGTTGGGGCGAAAGCTAATAACAAAGTACAATCGCAGGGAACTGACGGACAAGCTGCTAATCTTTCTCGCCCTTGCCTTATTCCACGGAGCTCAACGCCGCCGTGAAGGAGAAGTTCCGCCACCTCCGCGGCCGCATCCAGGTGAGGCTGCCGGCCGGGGGCCGCTCCGGTGAGCGGCCTTTGCTGCAGGCCCGCACCTGCGGCCTGCCCTCGGGCTGCCCGGGGGCGGCGGGCGTGAGGTGGGGGCGCGGGGAGCCACGGCCGCGGGCTGTCGGTTTGTCGGGTCAGTCTGCTGTTAACTCGCTCCCTGGCCGGGGGTCGGGTCTGCGAGTTGCGAGTGGCAGCAGTTGTTGATCAGATTCTCGTGTTCCTGCTTTCCGCCAAAGGAGCTCGAACAGATGGCGAAGGAGCAAGATAAAGAGTCGGAGAAACAAGCCTTACTGCGGGAGGTGGAAAACCATAAGAAACAAATGCTCAGGTGGGTCGGGCAGCTGTTTAGAGGTCCCCTGTAACCAGAGACGATCTGACTACTGTGCAGTATCTTTTGGATCCCGTTTTGCAAATACGGTCGCTGGCAAGGTGCTGTTTTCCCCAAGACCAAGAGAGGATCAGGGATGGAAAGGGTAGGAGTGTCTTCTCCATTCCTCCTGTCCTGACTCCTTAGTCACTGTCTATCCCTTTGAGCAGTTGAGCACATAAGTAGGTGGCTTGAGAGTCTGTGATTTGACAGCTGGCACAGTTGTCTTCTTCCCTTGCTCCGTAAACAATACACTTAGAAGGAGAAATGATAGGCCAGTATTTTGTTATTCTGAGGTGCGATACAGAGAAAGTCCACGCACGTGCCTGGGGTGCTCAGTTATGGTGGTGATTGTTATGTGAAAATTGGTTTTTGCTTGCGAGGTGTTACCGTCGTGTTACAACATTGTACGCTTGTGATTTCAGCAATCAGGCAGCTTGGAGAAAGGCAAATCTAGCTTGCAAAATTGCCATTGACAACTCTGAGAAAGATCAACTGCTGCAGGGAAGAGACTCCTTAAGACAAAGGTACTACGCCGTCCCACTGTACGATCTGAGATGTAACAGTGTATGCTATATTCGCTAGTTTTAAATTGAAGTGATGTAATGTTTCTGAGTTACTTAATTGTATACTGAACATGGATTTTCTTTTATGAGTGCGTTTACCTTTTGTGGAGATTTCAACTGTTAAGGATTGTGATAATTTCAGATTTTCTTGGTGTTGGCANCCTCTGAACTCTTCAAACCTAACCCTTCTGAAATTGAATCAGAACTGATAAAAGCATCCTGAGGAAAGTTTGGATAGGTCTGATTTCAGTTTCTCTTAGTAGTAGTCCTTTTGTATTTATATGGAAGACCAGTTTTTGAATGGCCTTGCAAAACGTGGGGGTGCTCATGAAGGGTGTTTTTTAGCCCTAAACCCTTTTTGCTAACGCTTCCTTTTATGGTTTATTGAACACATTTACTCATACTTGGTGAGTACTTTTTTTGGATGAGAAGAGACTTACTACTAAAGCTATGTTTATGTGTGGATGGGCTGGATTTTCTTATACCAGTTGAAATCATTGCGATTTAATGAAGTTGTATTGCTGTAAAGCTGATGTGAGAGTCAGGCTCAGCGGTGTTCAGTTCCTAATTCTTTATAGATAGACTTTTTTCCATACTAAGAGGGCCAGGAAAAAGATTTTTTTAAAAAAAACAAAAACAAACCCTAAAATGGATGAAGGGTCTTTTAACTAACCTAAAAGCAATGAGACACTTCTGAAACACAGTTGTGTCAGTTTTGATTTTACTTTAAAAAGACTTCCCCCCCCCAAATATTTATCTGATATTTGCCTTCATTAATAAACGGTTAGCTTGATCACAAAATACAGAGACTCTATGTGCTTTTCTTTTCCATGTATCATTTAAACATAGTTGTTTTTTTAAAGCTCTAAAAGGCTTTACCAGGAGAATTTCAAAGGGTTGTATACAAGTTGCCTTCAGCAGAAATAGCAAATGCAATTCTGTTCCTCAAACGTGCTTGCTAGTCTTCCTGAAATTCTGTTGAGGCATAACCCAATTATGTACCATGAATGTTAAGATCCGTATTTGGCCTTGAGACCTGAATTTCAAGAACGCATCTAATCATTATTTTATTTTCTTTTTAAGTTGGGCGCTTCAGTTGAAATCATCTAGTTAAGTGTGCTGCTAGATGTGGTCTTGGCTTATTGACACAGCCTTGCACACAGCTGAGGTTTATTTTGTTTACCCCAGGGATTGTGTGAAGTACATTTCAAACAGTTACTGCTTCAGTGACTGATTCTTCTTGTAACTGTATTAAGGGCATTAGTATGTTGAGAAAACACCACTCTTTAATATCTCCCAATATAAATTGGGATTCTTAAATGCCATTAATGAAAGATGGCACTTCTAGGTTAAATCTTCTTTGCATCATGCAAAAATGTCTCTATCTTTCTACAATTTACGTTTCACAATATGCTATGTTTTTTCCCCCAGTGCTTCTAGCATGATAAGAAGGTGTCTGTGCGCACTGAATTACAATCCTCAGCCTCTTAGATATTCATGAACTTCCACAAGAGCAAATACTGACTATGCATTTATTGTCTTTCTAATGAGCTGTGGAGCTAAAAGTGGAGCCAGAGCTATTTTAAGCTACTTTTTTTTTTAATTGGGGGAAAAAAAACCAAACAAACCCTCCAGACCTCTTAGATAACATCAGTGTTCAGAATTTTTCTTGAGTTAAGGATATTTTGTAGTCAGGTATCTGTGTTAGTCAAATTTGGGTGAGTTAACTAGCTACCGTAAGGAAGACTTTTGGATTGGATTTGGTATTGGAAAAAGCATACTCCACCCTATCAAAATCTTCTGATTAAGAAACCTAGTAGTAGCACTTAATTTTATTGTTTTGATAATGATGGATATTTGTACATTCTAATTTGAATCAGCTTTCCTCCCAGAATATTATGTCCAAGTAAAACTTATTGCTCAGTATTTGTGGTTGGATGAACTCTTAAGGCTGACGGCACATGCGGACGTACGTGGTTGACAGGCAAAAAAAAAAAAGGCATTTTAAACAAAACATGGCATCCTGTTCTGCCTATGCTTGGGGTCATAATTGTAATGCTGTCCTTGATATTCTGTAATCAACTTCCAACTGGAGCTCAGAAAAACTTACTGAAAGTCTCGTCTCTGTTAGAAAATAAATTTACTTTGTTACAAGCATGATCTGTTAAGAGTTGCAATGTTCAATGTTGGTTAATAGTTGTGCAGTTTTTATTTTTTTGAAGAGAGGCACAATTAAACTATTGACTTCGTTTACTCTGTCACCCTTGATCCCTAGCACTTCTATTCAGATACAAATTCATCAATGTATGCAACATCTTTGTAATTTAAAATAAAAATTGTGGAGGAAATACTGTCTCGAATCAGTGTGTGCTCTCTTGAAGTAAATGCCCTTGGTCTCTGGGTGTCGTTAGCAGCTCCAGTTTGGAAGGGATCAGAGCTAGGTAAGGAAGTAACTTCTTGTTCCCCCCACTCCCCCCGCCCCGGTCAGCGCTCCAGCTCGCAAGGCTGCTGGGGGCGCGGGGGGGGGGACTGTCAGGGGAACCTGGGCTGCACCCCCCGGGTCCGTTGATGGGATTTCTGCGGTGGCCATGGAAATGGCCTGTCTTCAACAGCTGCTAGCTCTGTCCAAACATGGTTTGTCACACAGCTCCGTCTCAGGGAGGAGGGGGAAGACCCGGCACCAGGGGCAGAAGAAAAGCAAAAGGGCCACTGCATTGCCTCCCCCTTCCCCTTGCAGGGGCACAGGAGCTACCCCGTGGTGTTCCCCCAGCCATGCTCCCTGCTCCTTGGAGCTCTCGGCCCGTCCACCCAGAAACCTCGGGATGGTGGCTATAAACCTGCGCAGCCCCTGCATTATCGTTGCATCTCCCGGGCGTCACAACAGGTGCTGCTTTGGGCCCCTTTGCTTTAAGCTCCGGAGGGCGAGGGTGGGCTCAGGGCCCCCCATCAGCCAATAAACCCCCTTTTCGTGCTGCTGGTCAGCGCGTGAAGGGTTCGCCACCCCGAGAACTGTACAGCCTGCAGCGCCGGCAGCACGGGGGGCGCGCGGTACGCGTCTCCCGGCACAGCACCGCCACAGCACCGCCACTGCTGAGCTGAGCAGCTCAGACGCTCGCCGCAGCGCGGGGCTCAGCGCCGCCAGCCCCCGCAGCCGAGCCCGCGCGGCGGGCAGGAGCAGGCCCGGGGCGGCGGCGGCGGG
>VZSC01000966.1:3633-17390 GCA_013398225.1 Steatornis caripensis | reverse complement strand
GGGGGGGGGGGGGAAGAAAAACCTCACAATTCTCTTTATGTTCAGGTTTGTTTAAAATAGTTTTGTCTTCAGTAATTGCAGACTTTGATCCAGACTTAATTCCTGATCATTCACAGACTTAAAGGTAAATAACTCTGTACACAATAGGGTAATATTTGTGCTGAAAGACAGAAAGTGGGAGTTTACATCCTTGTTACTGCAAGTTAATTAATTTCTATGAAGATGTTGGTGGATGTTTAGGTTTGCAGATTTCAACAAGGTCTTGCCACCTTATCAAACAGACATTAGTTTTTGTGTCTGTTAGAGGATTCCAGAAAAGATAGCAAGCTTTGGGAGAAAAATGGCTGGTTAGGAAAGCGTAACGCCTGGAACAACAAGCAGTAAATATAGAATACTCCTCTCCAAAAGAAAAAAATTTTACATTCAGTACTAAACTGTAGATGAAGACTTTGCTTCTGCCTCTGCAAGAGAGGAGTGGCAGCAGAGCTACTTCTGTGGATAAAAGCCAAAAGATACTGCAAGTCCTTTCTGCACTGGACCACAATGCCTAGGGCGCTGGATTTAGTGTCATCATAGTAATAGCCACACATGTATTGTTAATTAACTTATTGGAGTCTTATTCCTGTGAGGTGCCTTGTCTGTGACCCTGCGGGAGAAAAAGTTCCCCGGGGCGAACAGAGCCGCAGGGTCCCTCGTACGGTGCAGGCACAGCTCAGGGTTGCTGCAGCTTCTCTAGAAACGTGTTCGTCAGCCCCAGACGCCGCTGGTGACAAATGACATTTTCTTTGCCTTTGTACACTGGGGCGCAAGATGTGACGTTTACATTCAAGATCAATTATTTTTAACTAAAGAATGATAGCCCTGCGTCTAAATTATCTCGGGGCTTAATTCACATCAGTTAAACCTTTTCAAAGGCTTATTAAAATTCCTTAAGTGTGTCCAACTTATCAGCAGTTGAGTGTCAGTGGCATTATACAAATGTTGCTATTGGAAATAACTGTTAAGTATTGTTTGACTATATTATTCTCATATATATATATTACGCCTGTGACTATTAATACTACTTAGTACTTACATGACTCCTTTCATCTGGTGATCATAAGGCATTGCCTAGGGAAGACAGTACCGTTCTCCCCTTTCTAAATAGGGGAAAACTGTCACGTCCAGCGGCTGTGTCTCGTACTTGGGTTTAACATCTTCCACTCAATCCTGCTGGGCTTGGCTCTCGGTCTGCTCTGTCGGTTTCTAACAGGACTTCATTTATTTGTGCTGCTGTAGCACCTAAACCTTGCACCCAGGCAGTGCTGTGTTCCTTGCGGGTAAGCACATGGCAGCGGCGCTGCTCCTTCACGAGGCACCTGTGATGCTGGAAAATGTATAGATCAATACATAGATCAATATAGCCTGAGAGATGCACGGCAGGGAGGAGGTGATACTGAGCAGCACCGAAGATGGTTCAGCAACCACTGTCACTGTTACGGAGCAAAGGAAAGTTTGAGAGGAGCGTGGAAGGGTTTAGAGGGGAGGAGGCTTTGTTGCCGTTTCTGATGAGCGTCCCTGTGCTGGCAGGAAATCTCGGAAAATCTGATCACAGTCTGGCATTAACACCTTCATACTGCGAGAGAGGATGAAAAGGGGGGAGAGAGTCTCTGAAGGGCTGTGAATGCCATGAGCGCCGTGTTCCTGTGCTAATCCTCGCAATGGCGAGGGAGGAAAAATCCTGGTTGTCGAGTAAAGGTGCTGCCTGTCCTGGCATCCGATACAGCTGCAGGAGGCAGGGATGGGGTTGCTGATGTGCGTGTGTATATGAATATCCAATCGGAAATGCTTGGGATTAGTTTGCGAGTGTTCTTATGCATTTTTTTCCTTCTTTTTTTCCCCTGCGGTGTAAATACATAGTTCCTACATGTCTCAGGCAGTGGTGGAGGTTTAGATTTTACACACACTTGTATGTACTTCGCACTGACGTTCTGTATGGAGAGTGCATTTTGATGAACTGATCATTTATTCCAGAAACCACTAGGTAGCACTGTGAAATAAAGTTCTGCCGAGCCCCGCACCGTTTCATCCCTTCCCTACCCAGCTGGCCTCAGCAGAGCGAAGTCCAGCATCTTCGGGCTCCAGATGGGTAAAGGTAGCAAGGGTGGTTTTAAAACTTTCTCCAGTATTGCATCTACAGTCACGCATGGGAGAAACCAGCCATGATACAAACATCACTATATATGCTCTTAGATGTTTTGGGCATTATTCAGCAAAATACTTCAGCGTGTACCTACCCTAGGTGTGTGAGCTGCCTGCTTGTGCCGATGGCACAGACCAGAGGCTCGCGCAGATGAAAGCCCCGCTGGGAAGCACAAATACATGTTAGGTTTTATTCTGCTTGTAAGTGGCTGTTAGCACCGAAACTCTGCAACACAGATGCTACAGACATTTCTAAAATTAATCTTTGTGCTTTGACGGCAACAGCTGCATGTGATAGCTGCGATGTACTGTACTCAAATTTATTGCACATTATTCTCATAATAAGCATTTTGCTCTCATTAAAATTCTTTTTATTGGAATATAATTTTCTGATTTTTATAGAGAAATTATGAACGGAGTCTAACATTAATTTTCACTTTGATACTCAAAATTATTTTCAGTTAAACTCTGGGTTTCTTTTATCTCAATAGAATTTATTAATTCCTGTGAGGTACACTATATTTCTAATTTTCCTTGGAATATACAACAAAGGAAAATGTGTTGTTTTGATTTAATATGTTAAGGGTTGTTCTTCCAAAGGAATGGAGTCAAGTGAAAATCGGGTTTTGATTATTAACTTGTTTTTATTAAAATTACTTTAGTTAGATCAGAGAAATACTTTGGATTACTAATCCCAAAATTACTCTAAAAATAAAATTTGCAAGTCATCGATTTTAATTTAGAGCTTCAACAAGTTAGTAAGTTAACTTTCTGCTTTTTGTTTAACTCTACTCCATTTAGTCAACTGTATAATAGCCTAACTGTAGAGCAGCTTAGGCATGTTTATATTTAAATACCCAGCAGCTAACTGTAACATGTGTGACTGCAACAGCACCATATCACTGTTTTTTAAAATTAGACCTCACTCTGGCTGCTGCAGGGAGAGGAGACGTGATAAAGGGACTGAGCATCATGCTCTGCAATAACTGCTGGGCTTAAATGCTCGAGTCACAGAAACCCTGAGCCGCCACCACTGCCGGAAAGGTCCGCGTGGTCCCTGGCTTCAGGGATCACGGTGTGCACGCTGGGCATTGTCAAACGCTTTGGAGAACTTCAGCATCAGCCTTGGATGAGGAGCTGGAAATTAGGACGAGGAGGTTCTTGTTACGTATCTGCTATGGCTATACCGAACATAATGGTTTTTCTATCTGCCATATCAGGTGATTGGACTAGATGATCGTTGTAGGTCCCTTCCAACTGTACTAAGCTATTATAAAATCATTATGTTCACAAAAGCATTTTTTTGAGTTGGGTGTAATTCACAACTGTCAGGGAAATGCATGGAAAGTGCTGACCAAAAAGGGCACTGTTTGTACTAGAGACTGTCTCTCCTGCCACGCAAGCCAAAGATGCCCCAGTTTAAGCTGAAACAAATGTCCTTATTTTGCCCTGGCGAGGGCCTGAATTGCTTGATGTTTTCACCTTTTTATGGGTTTGGCTGCCCTGGCTTACAGCAAAATAACATAGTGGCGTCACCTGCTGCACTAAGGGTGTCTGTTAACACTTGCTGGGCGCTTTACCTTATCTGGTTACTTCTGCAACATCTGCAAGCAAGTTATGTGGTATTTTCATCTCCCTGAGGACTTAAGGTGACCTCTTGGGGGACCTTAATCATTGGATCAATATGCTTCTGACACCTGTAGATCAACATAAACTTGACCCTTGGTCTTGACAAATCTATCACCACGATGCCCTTTTTTTTTTAAAAAAACATCCCCATCACATGGAGCGGAGCAGGGCTTGGGCTGGACAAAAATGGTGATGTGGCAGGGCAGAGCCCCATCTGTTTCAAGGTCAAAAGTCAAAATGATAAAGGAAGCGCCTGCCTCTGGTACCCGGGCGAGTGCTGGGATAACGGGGAGTGGCTCGGGGAAAGGTCCCTCTGGGCTTTTGGGGTACAGCCAGGTCCCCAGCAGGACCGGCGACTCGCTGAGATGCTGGCCCTGTGGGTGATGCTGATGGCTAGGGGAAGAGCTCCGTAGAACTCCGTATTCGGTGAAGGCGCTGTTCCCCTCCTCGGGGACTTCTGATAAGACAAGATCTGCTGCCTTAAAAAGCTGCTGGTTGCGCTCATCCTATCTTTAGCTCAGGTCATCAGAAAGCGTTTTCTCTTTTGAAAAGTCAGTTCCTCTCTGTACAAAGGCTTTCCGGCACTCACCCCCAACCCCATCCATTTTTCCATCCAAGCACCCTGAAGCAGGGCTTTCTGTCCATGTCTTTACAGCCTGCCTGCGTTCAGCGGGCGGTGGAGGGCCCTTGTTCCTCACCTGAACTTTCTGCCTCTGTAATGCGACGCGTGAGGTTAAATGACCGTCTCAAGATTCTACATCAAATGAATGTCAGAATTACAATTAAAATAGGATCTTCCCAATTTCAAGATCTCGCCAACTCTCAGTTTACTGAAAAAGCATGTATGCTGCAGCAATAACGAGCATAGGGAAAGAGCGCTCTGCAGAACAGCAATTACAGCAAGGCTGTATTGTTGCAGAGTGAATTTTTTTTTCCTCAAAAAATCTTCCACAAAATGTCAGTGACTCGAAAATTCCCAAGTCGTCAGTTCTGTTTTTAAGAAAAAGTAAAAACACAGCATGAAGTCCTGTGGTCCACATTGTTTTTCTTGACTGATTTGGAACCTCCTCTAAATATTTTCATTTTCCCTCATGATGTGGGTGGGATGCTGCTATCTTGGTTGATAAAACAGGAGTGGTCTCAAAGGAGGCTCTTTATTTGAAAGCATCTGGCTAATACATTCTGAAGAGGACGATGCTCTTCAACTGGCACACACCAAAATCTGCAAAATTTGGGTGATGTTATTTCGCCTGGGAAAAAAAAAAAAAAGAACGAGATGGTGTAAGTGGGAACTAATTGCTTGAATAGCCTCTCCAGCCCCAGACACCTGTACCTCAGTCTAAACTTGATGCCTGTCATTTACACTCCCTGAGCATGTCATGTTGACTTCTGGATGAAAGGACCGAGTAGAGCTAATGAGTCCCAGTGTCTTGATTTCAGCTGCAGTTGGGAATAGCTGCGTGAAGGGAAGGAACCTGCCTGGAAAATGAAAGGAATGGCCATCTGGGAGGCGAGGGGAGGAGGAGAAAATAGTCTGGAGACATTTCCTTCTGCTCTGCAGTTAATCAGGGTCTCTGTCTTTCAAGACAAATCTTGGGGGGCCAACTTGGCCTTCATGGAAAAGAATCTTTAAACCAATTAATTTTGCACCTGTAGTAAGGGTACATTTTACTACTGGAAGCAAAGAAGTGTCTGACTTTGGCAAAATATCCTCTCTGTTCTGTTATACACTGAGATTTGAATGGATCTACCCCCAAAATACCTTTCTACGCAAGACAAGTTGAGCATAGAGGTACTGACCTTCACGAGAACAACGTCCTATGGCGCCAGAACTGAGATAATGGCTTCTCTGTGCTATAAAGGGCTTGAACTCAAGTTTGGGTTAGAATTGCATGACATTTAGAAGCGTATTTGTATCTAGCCTTTGCTTTGGGAGCCCACTTGCTCCACCTAAAGGTTTTTAAGGCCGAAAAGGAAGATGGTCTAGCCTAGTATCTTCTATGATATAGATAAAGTGTCTTTCTCCTTGCGATTTCTTACCCCTTCTCTGTTTCAGTAGATAAAATAGCAGCGTGGTACCTACTATCCAATATAGCTATCCTTGCAATGAACCTTGCGTAACTCTTGCCATGACCAAGTTGTTCGCAAGTCAGATGCATTGGAAAAGAAACCTTCTGTATCATGGTAGTGATGAGTGTATGCATTTGCAAAGTGTAAGTAGATGGAGTCAGGGTAATCCTGAAGTTCCTGTGCACTAGGGGTCCAAAGCACTTGACTGTCATCTTCTAGGGAAAAATAAGAGAAGCTCTGGGTGTGTAAAAGGAAAACCATTTTTATTTTCCCGGTGATTTTTACAGAATTTAAAATAAGGTTGGCGTTATTTTATTCAGATATTTTCACTCCACCAGGGCTCAGCCATCGGTGCAGGAGCTTTGATGTGAAACTTTGAGGTTTCACCTCTAGCACTCCCTGGTCTTCTAAGTAACTTGAGTTAAGTCCCTGTTTCTGGATGTATCATTTCATCAACATGTGAAATGGTGGTCCCAGTAGCTTGTAGTGGTGCTCAGATGAGTAACATTTGTGTGTGTGGTGCTTTGAAATGCAAATCTGAAAGAACTGAAGAAGGGTAGATTGTTATTATTTTCTAATAGGACTTAAAATAGGTATTTGGTGACTGTACCCATCAGGTGTTGCGTGTGCCCCGCTGATCCCCCAGCGCAGGATGGGTTACTGCCGCACAGGCTGATTTCAGCGTGTGTAATCTGGACACGCACTGCCAAAAGCCGTCCGTCATCTCCTGTTGTGACCTTGTACCACCTGTCTGTCCCATGCAAGGCTAGCAATTAAAATGTAAGGTAATGAAGACAGCAAGACATGAAAGGGCTTTTCACTAGCTGATCAAAGGGGCAGAGGACACTGTTTTCACAACCAGAATATTGAGAGCAATGGGACTGGAAATGCGGTTAGGAAAGAAAGAAAAGCAAAGAGGATATTTGGAAATTAACCTACCACTGTCCCTGTCGTTCCACTGTGCTGCCCCAGGGGTGATTCTCTCGTGTGCTCTTACTTGTTTTTTGGTGGGGAAAAATATCAAGTGTTTACTTTCATCTTGTTACATGGGAAATAATCTTTGTGTGTTGAAATGCTGTAGGTAATGTTACCACTGAGGACTGAACAGGGAAATTTGGTTTCCAGTTCTACTGCCTCACTGTGTAAGAAATCATTTAGGCTTGAATTCTCAAGGTGAAATACTGGTGGGCTCTAAATTGGTGTCTAATGAGACAAATGTAGTTACCTCAGGCCTGGCCCTCGGAAGTGCCGATGACCGGCGGCTCTCACTGATTATTTTTTTTGTGTGTATCTAAAAGGAGAAATTAGCCCGATGTCCCAGACAGGCGCACTGGATGCCTGTGAGTGTTGGATGAGAGATATGGCAGAACGTCTCTTTTTATAGCAGCAATTCTGCTTTCATGTCTTCAGAACTAGGGTTAAGTAAAGCAATTTTTTGGCATTGCTTGGAAAGGGCTGTCAATAAAGATGCCAGTGAGGAACCTGCATTCTGAACATAGCTGTATGTGTGGCATCTCTGTATGTTTAGGGGCTATGGGATGGGGACTCTTGCAATACCTGTTGATGTACAGGGCGTGGATTGCTTTCTGGGCATGTAATCGGAAAGAAAAACTCAGATGTACCTACCCATAACCCAGAACAAGTATAAAAACTCCTCTAACCCTCATAACCAGAAATAAACAGCAGAAGGATACTAGAGTCTCAGCATGGGAGGATGCCAGAAATGTAGCTGGGTGTCAGTATGTCCTTCTACTTCCACTCTGAGCCCTCATACGCTGTCTGTGTCAGTATGAGAATCTTCAGTGGGATTAACCACGTCCGTAAAGTGAAGTGTGTGTAATTGCAGGATGGATCTGGACCTGTCTCTGTGGGTATGCAGTGGAGAGGGAAGCAGCAGCTGACTGCATAATGCATCGAGCAGTACATGAAACCTCAAATCAGCCAAGATTTATATTGTCCTTCCCTGAAATAGCATAAATCATTTCCTTGATATCATTACAAATGACTTGCTGAAGCCAGGCAGTAGGACTTTGTTCTAATTCTTTGGTATTTAAAAATATGAGAAACTTACTTACTTGGCTGAAATGGTTTTGGGGTTGGTTTTTTGTGTGTGACCTGTTTTTTAACAGCTTCTTTTGATGACAGCCAGCCAGCACTGTGCACATGTCTGTGCGCTGCCCCTCCACTGACTGCAGCGACTGCTCTGAAAGCAGCTTTTATTTTACACAGACAGCAAGGAGTACAAAAAAAAAATCCTGGCCAGGAAGATGGGATTTGGGGGCAATTTCTAGGAGCCAGTACTGTGACTTATGCAAAGCTTATGCTGGAGGACAACGCAATCTATTTAGGAAATGTCTGCTGTGCTAAAATAAACGATGGCATAGTCTTGCAGCAGCAGAGTGCACCAAGTCCTATTCCCAATACACAGAACACCTGGACAGTGTTTCTAAGAGTAGGGGCTTTTAACTGTGGAAGTTAAATCATTTGTTCAACAGCCAGATTTGTTGGTTCTAGGACTAAAACTTTAAAATGCCTTTCTAAATTATGTTTGTTGTATTTCTTGCTAAGTAGTAGTTAGAGCAGTTCACAGAAATACTTGACAAACTTGCTTTTCTTTTCCTGTTTGAGCCTGTTAACTCCTGACCTTGCCCACTGTACAGTAGCATCATTCATGCTTGTTTCTCCTTCAGCCTACCCATCTCCACAAATAGTAATTTAGCTCCAGGATATCTCCCCAAGACTAATTAATTTTATCCAACCCTAAGAAATAAAAATATTTTGGCCACTAAGAGACCCTGCCCCTTTGCAACTTAGTTTTTCTTTTGGACAACTTATTTTTCCAGCACATCAAACTAAGCGAGTATGGAGTGATCTTTGCAAATCGTATTGGTGAACCCCTGCACTTGCATGGCCCCTACTTACAGCTGTGTAGGAGTGAGGGTTTGCCTATGCTGACCCAATTGCAAACATGATGCCGCGCTCTAATGGAGCTGGGAAAAGCGCCCAGATCTCCTGGCTTACAGACCAGCAGCTCAGCCGTTCGCCCGTGCTTCTTTGTTAACACAAAAATAAAAAAAGTACCTTAAACAGAGATGATTTAACAGATGTTTTATAGTCAGTGCATAGATTGCTCAGCACATAGAGTTGGTTTAAAAATGCCCTGCTTGGTTTTTCTGAATTTTCATGTCTCTTCTGGGCTTCTGTCAGCTTTTCCTCTTGCTCGGTTTCTGGGAAACAGTTTATTTTCTGTTTTATCCTGCCTCTTATCATATTCATCCAGACTCCATTGACACGGCTTGTATGCGATTTGCAGTTCCAGTAACTCCTCTGTGCAAAGACAGAGAAACTCACCTATTTTTACTCATCTCAGACAGCCCATTGGCTCTAGTAGCCATTTCAAGTAACAGCCTGGGGCCAGCCTGTGCAGTACTATGGTAGGAATGGCAGAGATGTTTTAAAAGTGGTTGATTAGCTCAGGCACTGCAGTACAACCTTCACTGTAGGTAGAAGCGAAAGCAATAATCTAGTTCAGCTGGTGCTTTTGCTCTGTGTTTTCTGAGGACTGCAGTGGGAAGTAAGAGGGGAGTTTCAGATCCTTCAATATCCCTTATTGGTACCTAGAAGGAAAAATCTGTGTGGATCAGTGCATGAAGTGGCGGAAGCAGTAAGGATGAGACCTCTGTTGAGGCTGGATTGGAGTTTGTGCTAAAATAATGAAGTAAACTGTTTTGAGAGAGGAAAAACTGGTGGAAAAAAACCCACTGGAATTCCCTTTGGTGTGGAAGTGAACTAGGGAGAGGTTAGGAAAGACTTGTGGCTGATGGATTGCTCCGAGGGTGATCTTGTCACTAAATGGGGCTTTCTTACTGAGTGATGCTGTGGAGTGGCAGGGTTTAAAATGACTGCAGGAGACAGGTAGTGATTGTCGAGTAACTTACTCCATGTCTGCTAAACCTTGATTGATTAACTTTCACGAATGTATTGCCAGTGCTTGATCTTCCGTTAGGAGAAATTTCCACTTCCCTCTCTTTCTGCATCAAAATGTAGCATTAAGTTCATGTTGTAGTCAATAACGAACCACCCAGGAACAAAAAATCAGACTTCAGCCTGAAAGCCTATTATTTTCTCACTTTGGAGCCAACGTGGAATAGCATTTTAAAGGTGTTGATTTTTCTTAATAATCCCCATTAACAAGAAATCACTTACTGCTGATACTGATCTAAACTGTTGTCAGTGAGATGAATTAGGAGCAGGGGGCTAGGGAGAGAGGGTTGTTGATCTGTAGTTTTCCTGCCGGGCTTCTCAGGAACATCGAAACATTTAGCTAATTCCTGCCAGGACCTAATTCCTGCCTCCTTGTTTTCTGACTCTAGAGGATAACTTTCTATGTGAAAACTCCTTGAACTTAAGGAATAAAATTCTGACCACAGATGCACTTTATGAACTGCAGGGGTGTTATTTGGGAAAAACAACTACTTCAGTTCCTACAAAACTGCTGAAGGCGAGGGGTTTGGATCAGTCCCTTACAGCTGACAACATGTTCCTGTACAAACTGTGTGAATTCCAAATTGTTTGCATAAACCTACCATATACAGTTTGTTTCAAGAAGACAAGCAGTGCTGAGCTGCACTTGCCCTGTTACCTTCAGGTCGAGTTGGGGCACTGAGTTCTGAAAAAGCTGGTCTAAACCAGAGAAATGAATGCCAGTGTCAGGCTGTGTAATTAAAAAAAAAAAAAAAAGCTGAGGAAAGGACAGTGATACCAAATCCAAGTGCAAATCTTATTAAAACCTCTTTCCTACACCCCTTAACATGCTTCCAAACACTGAGAGGATCTCTGATTTCAAGTTCCCTGGGGAAATGCCAGTATCCTGCACTTTCCTCTGCAATAATGTTTTCTAAGCATGAGCTTTTCATATTGCTCTATAGGTGTGAAACACTTCAGGTTCAGGCAGAGAAACATATCAAGTTTGATGCATTCAGTTTTTCTTAGCCTTTGAGAGGACTGGATTCAGGAGAGCACATCACCATGCTGTGGTGTGTGCCAACAGCCTCAGTGCCTTTGGAAGTCCCGGGGAGACCTTTTACCGCCGCCTGACCCTGTTGGCTGTACTGGGCGCGGAAGCTGTTCTTGCTGTGGAGCTCTAGCCGGAGGTGAGGCAGACCTGGAAGAGCAGGACTAGTAGCAATGGGGTGTCTATGCATGTGAAGACAGTGAGTCGACCTTGGCCAAAATCAGTGTGCTGGGGGCTAATTCCTACTGTAGATCTCTCTTGCACTTCCCCTTAACCCAGCTAATGAAAGATCTTTAACCATGCTTCTCTGCGGCTGCTTGTGCCTCTGCCAGAGCTGGGCTGTCACACTGCGCTTGGCCTCAGCCAGCTGCGGTCGTGTCCTCTGCCTAAATCGCTTTCTGAACTGGCTCCAAGGCTCTGGCTGCTGTTCCAAGCCCCTGCCTTATCCTGCCACGCATCTGCTCATGATGCAATCCCCGCAGGAATGGGGAAGCGTGGGGAGGAGAGGAGCTTGTGAGCAGCGTTGTTGGGCAGGGGCCGTAATACATCCACCTCTACTGAGAATGAGCACAGTGCAGTCCTGGAAATCGGACCCAAAGCTGGTGCCCACAACAGCCTCTGCAGAGCAACAGTGGGCCGAATCCCACTGGACAGTCGGATTCCCTAGTAGCTGTAGCTCTGAGATATTATGGGAGGAAAATCAACAGATTTGAAGAAATTAACGGATCTGAGGAAGGGAAAGGATGTTCGGAGTATGTGAAGGGTGCTGTGGTGATGTATGGAGTTACTTTTTCCTGTGGCTTTTCCTGGAGTCTCACTGCAGTCCATCTTGGTAGACCACTTAATAAAGGGCCCTACTCAGGGACAGCTTCTGAAAGTAGTGGTTCAAGTTTTAGCTGATCTTAACGCATCCCCTCGTATTAACTCGGGACTTGTCCTGTCTCCTGAGGGCTCCGTGTGAGCTCTGATACTTGCCACACTCTGCAGAGGCAGGATCCAACTGCCAGTGACACCAGTGTCACAGAGTGGGATTGCAGCATTGTGCCCATTTCACAGGTCAGGCAAACTGAGGCACCAAACTGCAACTTCCCCATAGCATCCAACAGCGGCAGAGTTTAAACCCAGCTTTCTCCTGCCCCCTCCCATGCTCTTTGCCTGGTGATCTCAGGAAGGTAGACACCCTTGGCCCTCTTGGAGCCAAGTATTTTCTGGTTAACCTTCTGCCTCCCTACCATCTGCTGAAGTCTGTTTGCCCTTCCAATGCAAAACCTGTGTCAGAAGAAGGCAAAAGTCATCATGCGGCCAGTGATACCAGGATTTGAGAGGTTTCAAAGGAGGAGGAGAAGTAGCCTTTCCTTCTTCCCAGGCTGCACAGCTGCAAGGCTGGCCCCAGCTTCCATGCGCTTAGAGGCCGACAGCCCTGTTTCCCTGCTCAGGCTGGCAGGCTCTGGTCCGCTGTGTTGTAACAGACCCAGTGTCCCTCTGCCTCTCTGGGCTAAGCACCCCCAAAGCAGACTCTCCTCAGGGGGTGGCAGAAGGCCACCCTTTGCCCAGCCCTGAGCCCCAGACAGGTGTCTACCCTCCACACTGCATTAGGGGCTTTGTGAACAGCACCCAGGGCTCCTCTTCCATTTGCAGAGATAGGAAGGAGGTCAGAGCTCCTTATCTGTGCAATCCTACCTCGAGGGGTGTGTGTGAGGTTGGTCCCCTTGGGAAGGAGGGATAGAGGCTGCAGGCAGCTTCCATTCACCGTCAGCCTTTCATCCTATGTCCCAGGGCCACAGCCACCCTGTCTCCATCCCTGTTTACTGATGGGGCCGATATGGCCATGGCAGGAGAGGTTGCAGGTTCCCCTAATCGCCTTGTCACCGGGCCGGACAATCTCAGACACTCCGAGGATGTTTTGACTGAGCTGAATTACAATGTTTGTTGTTTCTCACTCCCAATAATTGACATTTGATAGCGACTACTGTAAAAGCGGCCGAGAGGCTGGGGCTGAGGCAGAGGAGAGAAGGGAGCCAGGCGGTGTGGAGCCCCGCTCGCTGCCCCGGACGTTTTGAGGGCAGGCGGGGGAGTCCTTTTCCCGTCTCTCCCGTGGGGACAGGGTGCGGAGGGTCTGCGGAAACATCCCGCGGGTGCGCCGGGGACAGTTCGCCTCCGGCAGAGCCCGATCCCCTTGGTTTATGGCTTGGGGTGTGTGTTCGTGCCCTCCTTGCATTGCTTCTCTGTGCAGGGAAGAAAGCGGCCGCTCGGCCCCCGCTCCCGGACACTCGGAGCGAGGGGGTCACCGACGGGGGGGAACGGGGCTGGTCCCGACCCCGGCCCGGGCAGGGAACGGGACGCGGCAGAAGCATAGCGGTCCTGCCTGGGCTGTGAGCTCAAAAAGCGGCTTTTAAGTTATCTTTTAAAGACGTTAAAATACAAGCACCGTTTGCAGGCGTCAAAACGGGAATTGCTGAATTTACGGGAGGGCTACACGAAGCGGGGGGGTGGGGGGAGGACCGGCCGGGAAAGGCTCCTGGAGCGGAGGAGACGGAAGCGTGCGGCCGGTGAGAGCCCCCGGGGAGAGGGGCTCCGCACCCCACCGCCCTCGCGGCGCGGGCTGCCCTCGCTGGGGGGGGGGCCGGGCCGCGCAAGGAACGCCAGGGACGCGCAAGGTTAAGCCACTCTCTTTAATGACAACTCGCTGATCTCCATCAGCTTGTACAGCAAAGGGGAACACGTACGAACGGGCGGCGGGGCAAGGGACGGACAGTGCATTTCCATACTAAGTCGCGTTTTAGTGCATAACCCTACGGGGACCTGGCAGGTCGGAGTGTCGGTATTCCTCGGCCGGGGTCGGGGGGGGTCTGACCTCATCCGT